>JAYMFD010003889.1:0-32158 GCA_035771175.1 Paratinospora sagittata
TATAAGTAATACACAAGGACCAGATCAGTTAGGAGTTGCCCATGTATTGGGCAACTCCTAATTGATCAAGGTGCCTTGTGCACAACATAGCAAATCTGACACTATATAAGATAATTTCTTAAGCATTTGCCGTTAATGATATACATATAATCACGAAAGAGTAGTGCTACGTGAACATTTAAAGAAAACATTGATAAGCACATAACCGTCCATATATTTTGGAAGGCCTAAAATCATGTTTTTTGTGGATGATTCAAGCTAATTGATAGGGTAGTACATTAATGAAAATATTTTTATCAATTTCAAACTTGAAAAACACTTTAAAGCATTTTTTAATATAAAATATTAATTTGTTGGAGTCAAAGCATATGTTCACCTAATTTGAGTCTGAACGAGTATCATATGTAAAGTTTGTGGAAAAATTGAAGTACAATGAATTGTCTTTTCATTTTATTTAGTGATAACCACCATATTTCTGTGGTCCGGAGAAAGAAAGAAAAAATAAGAAAAACTATATATATAAAAAGAAAGAAACAGACTGGCATACTTTTGTTCTCTAGCTTTCAATTACAAAATAGTATATTTAATTGCAATAAAATCCTTTGTATGCTTATATATATATATTATAATATTCATTAATAATTTGTTTTAATTTTCCTTCTACTGCATGACCACACGGAAGAATATTTTTTTTTTTTTTTTGGTTTTTGACGTGGTGTCCCATCCCTTTCGACAAGATTAATCTCCGTTTAAACAGTGCAAGGGCATTAGGTTACTTTCGTCAAGTGGATGCTACTAAGATAGGCATACGTTTTGATCTTAAAGACCTTTATCTCTCAATCATTTTTTATACAAACCCCAATCATCTTTGTTTCACAACAATTTGTAAGAATACTCTTCTAGCCGAACTTGAAAATAAACAATTATTCAGGTAATTTTTTTTTATTTTTCTCATAATGAGAATTTGATAACTATGTCAATATGGAGTTTATCCGGATTCTTGTACACACAATTTATTACAAACTCTGATAAAGGGGGAAAGATTGTATTAAATAGCCAACAACTAACTTAAAACTTTGTTTGATAAGTTATGATATAAATTTGATTAAACAAATTATAAAAAAGGTTGGAGTACCCTTATGAAATTAATTGCAATATAACCATCAACTTAGCCTTAAAATGATGGCACAAAATGTATATTTATAAAATTGATCATCTCATGCAATTGAGAAAAAATTTTGTGGTGTGATCTTGATGAGTTTTTTTGTCAATTTTATGTGTTGACAAGGTTTGGAGGTTTTTCTTTTCTTTTCTTTTTATTATTTTTAATGATAATAATTAAGTGGGTTCGTTATATTTTAATTAATTTGCCTGGATCATTGTAAATGGCATAATATATAATCTATACTAGTTCACAAAATGATGAACTAGTATAGATTAGTAGTTATTAATATTCTTTTCAAGTTAAAGTCAAGTAAAAGGTTTATATTTTATATTATTTCAAAAATTATTAATAATAATTAAAATTTAATTTTTCATGTTCAGCAAATTTATTAGAAAACATCTATAATTTAAATTCAAGTTATTTTTTGTATTTAAATCATTTTAATTAAAAATTTACTAGAGTTATTCATATTTTCTTTAACGAGTGCTTTCTCTCATAGAAAAGTGAAAAAAAAAAAAAAACTTCTCCCACTCGTACCAAGTTTTTATTTTCTTGCTGCAAAAAGAAAAAAAGTTTTTTATTTTCTTCGTAATTTTTAAATATATTACTTTTTCTCTTATTAAAAAAAAAATGAAGCTATCCAAATTCCAACAAGGGCTTAAATAATAGAAAATGAGGCGAAGCGTCACTATCAAACCCTACTAAGGCGGACGTCCTCCTCATTCAAATCAAAACAAACTCACCGGAGATGACGGCAGCACTGCCTCCTCTCACGTGCTTTTGCAATTAGTCTTTTTTTTGAACTATAACCAGTCAGTCAGCCAGGACGTACCGTCGTCCTTTGTCTCGAGCCACGTTTGGGTTATCCAAACAATACATTACCAATCTCGAAGAACATCCAACGTCTCAAAAAAAAAACTTCTTTTACTTATACATAAGGAATACCAAATCCACTTCTAACGAAGCTGTGGACCTGCGGACGACGTCTTCCTCGGGATTATTTTAAAAAACTCTGATTGGATTGTTCGCCATCTTCCTCGAGTTAAAGTACCGTGAGATATTTCGGGTATATCACGCGAGATATTGAAAAGTTAATATCACATGAAATTGAGGGCGAGAAGTTATAATGAGAGTCTCGCCTACTTGTCGTATCGTAAGTTGTCAAATTGTCACATTAACTTCTCTTTCATTGAAAAGTGAGCATATAACGTGAACACTGAACAAGGATTTAGAGATGATATTGTAGTCCCGGGGTTGTGTAATTATCTGAATTCTCAATCGAGTGCTCTAGACTCTAGCCAAGTGTTAAAAAGATGCCACGTTACAGAATTTAATCACAGGAGTTGTTTTCAGTCTTTCCTATCCTTTTCTGGGTTTTAATGGGTATTAATGGAAGCATGATTTCAGAGTCATAACTCTTGTTTGTATGTTTTTTGTCATTTAGTAGATAGCAGTTTCAAGAAAAATAAATAAAAATTGTTAGGATATTTTTTCTTTAAGTAATGGATTTATATTTATATTTATTATATATATATATATATATATATGTAATTCTAAGACAATCATAGGGACTTGGGTATAAAAGTACAGTAGCCGAATTATCATGATTTTTTCCCATTTAGTTGTGTAAGAGAAGGCCATATTGATGACATTTTTTTTTCTAGTACTTTAAATGTTGTCAGTTATATAGTATTTGACAAAAATAAAACTGGAAGTCCGTTGGCCAAGGTTCTGCCTTTATTAGGCGTGTTGGCTAATATTGATCTGTCAGACATGAAACTATTTTATTAAACATTATATTTTTTACTAGGAACCAGGTGTATACATAAATTGAAAGTCGTCATCTTTAAAATATATATACATGATAACATTTTAAAAAACATTAGCTTCAATCTCACTATCAGCTAATATATATATTGCAATTGGTGATTTGAAAATATTAATTATTAATGGAAATGACTTACATAATAAATTGGAAAAAAAAAACTAGTAGGTATAATAGATACATGTTTCTTTATCTCTTTGCAATAATAATATAGCCCGAGAGAGAGAAAAAAGTGAAGAATTAATTATTAATGTATATGTTCACAAAGATTAAAGACAAGTATGCAGTTGAGCTAGCAAATCAATTCATCGATCCAATTATTCATGTGTCCTCCCACCCATATGCAATATCATGAATGCCCCCTCCCCCATCCTTACCAATTCAATTTCCTTGCATGCTCTCACTAAGGGTACCCTTCCTATCCAATTTAATTATGGAAATTCCTTTTTTTTTTAAAGGAATTATATATGGAAATTCAAATTATAGTAATGCAACCAAGCAAATTATGACAATCCCATGCACATATATATATATATGAGGGATATATTGTACCCTTTAAAGTTATCTTCTTTTATTTAAAACCCCTCAAGACTTTATTTAAATATATATAATGGTAGACATATTAATGCAAGTTTTACTAAATAGTTAAAATCACGTACAATATACACCTATAGGAAGACTAATTTACATTAAACAGACAATATTTTAAAAACATTATTAAATAGATTTTCATTTTTTTTTTTCATGTCACAATCATTTTACATTAGTTTAAAACATAATAGAAGCCATACAAAAGAGAGCCTTAGAATTATAATAATTAAATTTCTACATTTAAGATTAATAATTTTAAAGGGTGTGACAATGAGAGCAACGTTACGTGAGAGTGGTTCCGTCTTTGTCTACCCGGTGCTTTCATTTATCTTCAAGCAATAGTAGAGAAATTAAAATTAACAAATCGATTACTGTAAATTGCGTACTGTCACATTGGGTTTTAATATTAATTCATCAGTTTACCATACTTTTTAAGAAAGCTATATATTTAATGTGGAGCCTCCATACATCAATTTGTAGGAAAATTTTAATCTCCATACCATTTTTCTTTCTCGTCAGCTTCACCTTTGTTGTTCCATATTGGCAACAACATGGTCGTGTCATCATCATGATCTGGCCGTTCGATACAAATCCAACACTCCAAGATTGCCTTGTGGCAAACAATCCCTACTTTTATGATGGGTCAAGCTACATGCTTTGGATTGTATCTTCATCCTAACTCTTCTCAGTCATAAACTTCTATTATTTCTTTTCTTTTCTTTTTTCTTTTTGTTCCTGAAAAAAAAAAAAGTTTTTACCCTTTTATTTAAAACTAATATTTTTAATAAAAAAATTAAATTTTAATTGGTATATAATTAAAAACACATGAAAAAAGCACACTAGTTAAAAATAAAGAATCTATATATAAAATTGCATTTAATTTGTGATTTAAAATAATTTTTTATCATTTTTTAAAAAACCTTATATTTTTTTAGTAAATTTTGAAAGACGGTTTTTAATTTCAATCAACTAAATGTACTTTTTATATTTTTAAATATTTATATAATACTAAAAATTATGTCTAAATCATAAATTAAATACACCCTGATAATCCCATTAAATCACACGTCCATTAGCACGTGATGGACGTTTCTAGAACTATTATGTCCTCCGAGTGGAATTGGCTCTAATCAATTTTTTTTTTTTTTAATAAAAGGAGTGGATATAAATCATAATTACTTGCATTACGAACACCAGGTGTCAGCGTTGAGGCCTACCAACTACCGAGAACGATGCCCATAAGCTTACACTGTATACTTTTTTTCCCAAAAAAACAATGAACAACAAAAGCAAACGTCAATCTCTATCTTTACTATCCGAGTCACGTGGTATCGATATGATGCGGACACGTCTCCAGCTTTATTCTTCTCCATTTATATACATGCATTTTCTCTCAACTGTGAAAAACAAAAAAATTAAAAAATTAAAAAAAACTGTCAAAAGTAAATTCAATTTATACACCACGCGGAACCAACTTTTTTTTATGTTTTATTAATGCTTGTACACGGGAAGAGAAAATCGAAACTCTTAATAATAACACGGATACAACGAACATGAAAAATTTGGATAAGAATTATAAAAATTATATAAATTAACTATTAATATTTTTTTATTAAAAAAAGAATATTTTTTATTTATTTATAAGAAAACAATCAAACTCTCCACTTTAAATCAAAGAAATTAAACGTATATACTAGAGTTAGTCAACGTTAACAAGCGAAACTAACTGCGCCCAGCGTGCTGTTGACGGTGGACCAAAGAAAAAGTCACGATGACGTTGTAAAAGCACTTTTGACGCTTTTTTCTTTGTCATATTGTTTTAGTTTACAGACATATATTATCATCTTTAGTTAAATGTAGACGTATTATCCTTGGTCAAAATATGTTCATTTTTTTATTTTTATATTATTTTTTTGGAAAACCACTTTTTTTTTCTTTCTATTTTTAAGAAAAAATTCTCTATTTTCTAATTAAGTCCTTTTTTTTTTTGAGTTGGAGGTTGGGACTACCCCACCCCGCCAGGATCAATGAAAATCTTGTCATGGAATGTCTGCGATGTCAGGAATCCACGGGCATCCCAATCGCTGTATAAATTGGTACAGCAAGCAAAGCCCGACATTATGTTTCTGATAGAAACAAAGGCAACGGTAAGTCAAGCAGAGCAAGTAAAATATAAGTTGAAGTTTGATAATATTTTTCCAGTTAAAATGAACGAACTGAGTGGGTGTTTGATGTTGTTGTGGTAGAATTACTTTGATGTTTTAATTTAGTCTTTTTCTAAAGGTCACATAAATGCACCGATTGAGGATGAACGAGAAGGAACTTGGCATTTTACGGGCTTCTATGGGGACCCAGACCCAAAGGCGAAAAGCCATTCATGGGAACTACTTAGTAGATTGAGTTAGATGTCGGATTTACCATGGTTATGTAGAGGTGACTTTAACGAAGTTATGTTCCAGGAGGAGGAGGAAGGCGGTAACCCATGTTCTCTTAATTCCCTATCTAAGTTCCGGGATATGGTAGCTAATTGTGGACTTCATAACCTAGGGTACTTGGGTCCTAAGTACGTGGCATAATAGACGAAGAGATGAGCAGTACGTGGTTAAACTAATTCATAGGTGGTTATGTAATTCTAGTTGGCGAACTCTTTTCCCGAGAGCAAAAGCTACGAACCTTGATTTTTGGTTCTCGGGCCACTGTCCCATAAAGTTGAGTACGACTGATGTTTCCTATCAAACACACCCAAAACAGATGCGTTTTGAGGATGTGTGTTTACAAGAGGAGAATTTTAAGGATATTGTTGCTGAGATATGAAACAGCTCATACAGAGGCAATGAAATGATAATGGGAAAGATTGGGGAATGTTTACATAGATTGAAATCATGGAGCAGGTGGTCTTTGAACCAAAATAAGAAAGAGATAGATAAGGCACGTGCCTTTTTATCCACAATTCAAAACGTAGAAGAAACAGGGCTGAATGTCATGCAACACCTTCTTGAAGCAGAATATTCGTTGGATAAACTAATGGAATTGGAGGAGATTTATTGGCACCAGAGGGCGTAGGCTTTGTAGCTTCAAGCCTGTGATCGGAACACTCGGCTTTTTCATAATAAAACATCTCAGAAGAAGAAGAAAAATCTGATTAGAGGAATTTTTTATTTTTCAGGCGAGTGGATCGAAGAGAAGGAACATATTGGAGTTATTTTCATATCTTATTTTCAGAACCTGTTCATTTCTACCAGCCCAAATTTCAATGCCATCAATGTGATCATAGCCACAGTGGAGAGGAGAATTATACCAGTAATGAACGAGACCCTTGACCGAGTTTTCACTCTAGAAGATGTTAGATTAGCTCTCTTTCAGATGAATCCCACCAAAGCACCTGGTGATGACGTTATGTCTGCATCTTTCTATCAAAATTGTTGGGACATTATGGGTTCTAAAGTTACATCTGTATGCCTTGATGTTTTGAACAATGGGCGTTCCCCTGCGGATTTGAACCTCATAAATTTAGTTTTGATCCTAAAACTAAATAATCCAACTGAGGTAACAGAGTTTCGCCCAATAAGCTTGTGCAATGTGACTTATAAAATTATTTCTAAGGCTATGACTAATCGCTTGCGTGAGATCATGCACCATATAATTTCAGAAAACCAAAGTGTGTTTGTGCCAGGCCGACTAATTGCAGATAATATCATGGTTGGATTTGAATGTATTCACACTCTTAATGGTGCCAACATAAATGACATTCAACACCTCGCCATTAAACTTGATATGAGCAATAGGATCGAGTGGAGTGGTTTTTCTTGGAAAAGATGTTGTAAGTTATGGGTTTCTCTGAGCAATGGATTAATCTTATAATGCGTTGCATTACTTTTGTCTCTTATTCCATAACCATTAATGGGGGCAAATTTGGACACATTTTTCCACAGAGAGGTCTAAGGCAGGAGGACCTCTTATCTCCATATTTATTTCTGATATGTGCCGAAGGGTTATCCTCATATCTACACTATGTTGAACGTCAACAACTCATCATAGGCATACCTATTAGGTGAAATGGTTTAAAAATCTCACATTTTTTTTTTTGCAGATGACGATTTTATTTTTACTAAAGCCACTATGAGTGAATGTTCGAAGCAAAAGGATGTATTGTGGCTCTACTCCAAGGCATCGGGTCAACTCATAAATTTTAACAAATCTGCACTTTCTTTTGGGAAGAATGTGGTGCCCATCATAAGAATCTGATCAGAAGTATATTTGGGATCTTAGTGGTGGATTGTCATGCTAAATATTTGGGTTTACCATCTATGGTAGACAGAAATAAACTAAATGCTTTCACACCTATATTGGAACGTATATGGAAGAAATTAAATGGGTGGAAGAGTGACGTGTTCTCTGTAGGAGGAAGAGAAGTGTTGTTGGAAGCGGTTGTCCAAGCAATACCAACTTACTCTATGAGTTGTTTTAAATTACCAGTGAGCACGTGGAAGCGGATTGAAGGCTTAATGGCCAAATTTTGGTGGGGCAGTTCAAATTCGAAGAAGAAAATCCATTGGAAAAAGTGAAAAGACCTGTGCAAATCTAAGTTCTATGGCGAGCTAGGTTTTAAAGATATGAAAGCTTTTAACAAGGCTATGCTTGCAAAATAGGGTTGGCGGTTCTTATCAAGGGAAGGTTCACTAGTGGAAAGGGTGTTTAAAGCTAAATACCACCCACATAATAACTTTCTGGATGCAAAACTACGGTAGAAAACCTTCATATTTGTGGCGCAGTGTTTTATGGGGGAGAACTCTTTTACAAAAGGATAGAAGATGACGTATTGGTGATGGGTCAAATGTGAGGATTTATCAGGATCCCTGGATTCCCAGAGAGACTACTTTCAAACCTCTTTCTCCATGTAACCTCCCAATAGATACGTTACACTAATAAATGAAATAGGTGAATGAGATTTCAATATCCTCCAATCTATATTCTTGCAGGATGCCGTAGAAGTTATTCTTTCAATTCCTCATAGTGAAAGGAGACCACACGACAATATTTTATGGCATTATGGTAAGAAGGGAATCAACTCAGTCAGTAGTACTTATTATTTGAAAATCTCATCAACAGGTGCAATGTCAAATCCTTCAATGAACAATATGAGCACATGGTGGAAGAAGTTCTGGAATTTAAATCTACCTACCAAAATGAAACTATTCTATTTGAGAGCTGTAAATAATTGTCTTCGTTCAGGGGATAATTTGGCAAGAAGAAGAATCACTCCCATGGGATGCCGTAAAGTGTGTTCTTCGACGACGGATTCACTACATCACATTCTATTTAAATGTGAAATTGCAAAGGTTGTTTGGCAGAACTGGTTTACTAACAAAATGTGGACATGTGAAAAATTGAAAGGGGGTGTGGAATCGCTGTTGTTAGCAGGTAAAGTTTATCTTATGAAGGTTTGAGTTCTGTAATAACTATGATATAGGCTCTTTGAAATAATAGAAATTTTGTTGCCCACAGTGGTATCAGGAGAACCGGTGGAAAAATAGCATATTGGGTAAGTGGTTATCTGCTGTCACTACAGGAAGCTTCTGCTGATAAGAGTCCAAACCAAGTCCAACAACATAGGAGTGGTGCGACGAAGGCTGATCATTAAAGACCGCCACCAATTGGGGAGTTCAAGTTAAATGTGGATGAGGCGCTAGATGGTACGAGAAGTTTGATTGGTTAGGGAATGCTCATCCTTAACGCCAATAGAGAAATCATGTTGGCAGCTACAAAAGTTCTTTGGATGAAAATTCAGGTGGAATTGGCCGAAGGTTTGGCTTTGAAGGAAGGTATAAAATTGGCATTGGAATCCTTTACACACCGTTATGGGCTAAATCGGATGCATTCAATGTGATCAAGCTTCTAACATCCCCAAACCAGTCAAGATAGGAGGTTGCTCTAATTGCACAAGATATTGCTCAGCTCAGTCCAAATAAAGAAAGTGAAAGGTTTTAAATATGTAGGAAGACAATGTAACAAAGCTGCTCATGCTCTAGCTAGATGTGCTTTATCTTCTAAGGATAATGTCTTTTGGATGGAAGAGGGCCCCCCATGGTTATTGGAGATAATTCAGGGGGAATTTATGCCTTCAATTCTTTTCCCTCAAAAAAAAAAAATCTAATATTTTGGCCAAAAATAAAATAAAATAAAAAATTAAAGTCATTTTCTTATCTGTCATAACTAGGTATCATTTTTTATTCGTCCTTTTTTTTGGAGACCGCACATTAAATTTTTTTTTTCAACATTATACTTTTTTTTGTCAATTTGCCAAAGAATGATATTATGTGATGATTCATTAGTGCTTTGATTGATAAGGAGATACAAATAGAACTCAAGCATTTCTTTTTTCCTGTACTATTACCTTTAATAGTTTAAGATTTTATTAAAAAAATACTTTTATCATAATTTAAAGTAAAATAGTTACTTTTATTTTAAGTAATTCTCAGTTTTTATTTTTCACACATGCTAGGTTTTTTTTTTTAATTCATTTTTTCTAGTCTATACATTTAATTTTTTACTCTTATTTATTCTATCTATGAATAGCCAAAATATTAATGTAATACAACATAATGTCCCCAAGTTGATGCGTAGTGCCAAGATATAATTTATAGTATAATTTATTTCTTTTTTAGTAAAGATCGCAACCACCACACCTAATTTTTACGGTTATGAGTCGATAATGAATAAAAAAAAAAGCTTCTTTTCCTTGCTTGATGGGGAAGTTAAAAAAAAAAAACACCCACCAAACTCACCGGAATTTAATAAAAAGATGATAAGAAAGGCAGAAAAAAAGAAGAGATGCTCTGTTTTAATCTTTTTGGTGCTTTTTGTGAGGTGTTGCGAAATATCGCAACGAAATAAACAAAGGTCTGGAAGAACGTGGGCGTGGTCCCAGTAAGTATTTCACCATATCTGACTTTTATCTGACGACTTACACGTGGAAACTCCTCTCTCCCCTAATAAAACTCCCTCGATTTTATTTTTTTATTTATTTTAGATTTTTCTTTTTATCGATCCTAAACTCACTACGACCCCACAATGTCCTCGCACTTGCTTGTGTCTTTCTTTCTTTTATTTATTTATTTAGATAATTTGATCTAAAAGATAAAAAATTCAAGACTTTTATGGTTTATTGGTGCTAGTGGACATGATAAGGTCAACCTATCTTTGACTAGAGTAGTCCAAGACACCCATGCATGTGAATCACTCAATTAGATTCAAATGGGTCAAAGCCAGTTTAAGTCTGGTGGGTTTTATCAATTTTGGATTCTCCTCCAAGCCCATTTGATTTCTAATATTCTTGATTCTTTTATTTTATGTATATATTATAAAAATATAATTATATGTGTAAATTACATTTTATTATATTAATAAATAAGAATATTTTACACATTTTTGTTATATAACATGAAGATTTAGGTCGTGAGGTGAAAGATCAAACCCCACTCTCCTCTTTATCATAAACAAGATAGAGTTCGTTTCCTAAATAATTAAAGAGGTAAGTTTTTAAATCATTTGTTCCTAAATAATTAGAGGTATGCTTGGTCTCATATCTATATAGTACAAAAATAAAATAAAATGGAAATTCATTGTGGATCATCAATATTGGGGAGAATATCATGATTAGCTAACGAGTGGTGTGTGATTAACAACACTTCAGCCATCCGACTTGGTAAGTGGACACGTGGCTATCATTCAAGGTGGAACGTGCGTCATCTTCATTTTTCAAAGGTTGCATGGATACGGCGCCCTTCCACGTGTTGAAATAGTCGAGACAAACACCCACATCTCACGTGCTTACACTAATAGATTCAGTGTCAGCTCGGATAGACTGTCTTCCTTTCACGTGACGGAAACCACATCTCCATCTACAGCCCTTAGGGACGATGTCATCTTCGGGGATGATTGTAACTATTATGATCCAAATGAACTTGTGTGATCAATTGAAATTAGGCTGATTTTGCAGAATATTATATAACTTCTCTTAACTTTTAGAAATGTATATATATATAATAATAATCAATTCAAAGTGATGTATGTGAATTAACCTAATTTTTATGTAATATAGAAAAATATAGATGTATATTATAATTGATCTACTAAAATTTTATGATAACGGTTAGCTACTTAATAATATCATTTACTTTTCTTATAACTTGTTGTATATATATATATATTTAAAAAAAAAAATTAGAACATCAACTACAGATTGTTCACCATTGATCTTCTCACATGTATTACTTGAAGAAGATCATCACTAGTATACAAAAATTAATATTATTTATTTTATTTTATTGCATACTTTAAAGAGACATCTATCAACTCAGCAACATCTTATGAATATGCGTTTCTCTTTAATTCCACAGCAAGGAAGTTGCTCTAGCAATAAGTTTGACTTTCTCCATCTAAAGCAAAGTGCTAAATTTCATTACTCGCAAGGGCTACGCACTTGCTGAGTCTTTTCCTATAAACAACAGAATATCTCCCAAAGACTCATATGGTACTTATTGTCTCTTTAAAGCTGGCATTATCATGTGAGAGAGGGTAAGTGAAAGTATAAAATTCTATATTTGAGTAGCTTATGAATAATGCAAATGAATCCTATCAATCCCCTCCAATTATATTGAAGCAGAGCTGGTTTCCACTATGACGAGGTGGTGTAGTACATTATTGTTTTGTGATCAGACGTTTGGGAATTTTTCATGTTGGTATATATTAGAAAATTAACATATTTTATACTATGTGAAACGCTGGAATACTCATGGTGCACTCACAAAATATTACTTGTATCAACTTTGCAATCTTTTAGCCTTATATATAAGGTAATATAATGATTTAACGATTCAACTATTTTTACATTTTTTATTTTTACATTAGTATAACTTAGATTGATAGATGGTACGTTTTCCACTCTATCTTGCAGGGCTTTAATATGTCTTAGTAAAAACTATTCTCATTTCTTTTGAAAAAACCCCTTATTATTCCTGCTTGTAGGTGTCATTTTTTTTTTTTCACAAAAAAAAATAACAAGATTTGATGGTAAGCCCAAGATTGCATTTTCCTTGACACATGGTCATTAATTTATTTTTATTTTTTTTGAGGTTGACGGATAAGAGGATTCTCCTATTAATTTATTTAGAGTACGACCACAAACGTTCTTAAACATTGTTGGCCAACATATTAGTATGCGACATGAGTCTCACTCGAATTTTTTACCTCAGGGTAGGGTAGGGGGCGGTTGTCCTTAACTATTGAACTAACTTACCGTTAATTTTTGCTCATTAAAATCATTGACCCTGTGCCTAAAAATAAACTAAAAAAATACAACTTGGGTGTTTAACAACATTTGAGCCTTGTTAAATTAGAGACAAAATCTATCTTATAATATAAAAAAATTGTAAATGAAGATAAATTTATTTAATAAGAGACTAAGTTATTCTTAAGCAATTGAAATTGCGTTTCTCAATTTACTTATAAGCATAGGGTCAGTGAAATTGGTGAATTTAGTGTCAACAAAAACAATAATATCGTAGAACATACATTTTTAATTGGATGAGACTTAGAAAAAGTTGATCGGTCATCATCAAGTAGTTGAATTACCATGTGTGAACGATCGGACACTGGGGCCTACCAAGGGTGATACATATTTTCTCCACCGTATAACTTTTGTTACCAAACCTAACTAAACAATTTACCATAGTTTCAAAATAATAATAATTTACCCTTAAATTCACAAAAAAAGAATTAATTTAACAAAAAAATATACGTGGTACATTTTTTCAATTAAACAAAAATACTTTTTGTGCACAGTTTCAGGAGACACTTCACACTTTATAATATATATGTTAGATGATTCTTATATCGTATATTAATATCTTATTTGAGGACATTTAATTTATTTAACTAATAAGGTGTTAAAAATGAGTATTAATACCACTGTTTTTAGTTAAATTAATATTTTTTTTTGGAGAAATATGCAATACTCAATATTTTTTTCAATGTTATATTACATTACATGAGAGTGTGTAATATAATCACCTTTAATTATTTAATTTTTTTTTCTCATATTGTGCGTAAATAACACAATATGAGTTGAGAATTATATTAAAAAATAGAATTGTTCTAACATTACTCTTTTAAAAAAATAAATCAAAAACAAAAAAATCATCAATTTAAAACTATGTTTGATTTATAATTTAAAATTTATTTTTAATTTTTAAATAATAAAAAAATATTTGGTAAAATAGCTTTTGAAAAATAATTTTCTAATCTTTTCTTAAAAAAAAAAAGTAAAAATTTGGAAAATAATCAAGTTTTTTAATTTTACTTTTTGATTACCGTCAAAATAAAATAAAAAAAACTATTTTAGCAAACACTGCCTAACTTTGTAATAGGTCCAAAATATCGCACGCTATTATTCAATCAACGAACTTAGCCTGCGCGTGTCGTACGGACGACGAGGAAAACGCGGTGACGATGAGGAGGTTGGTAGCGATACAGTAAAAGCGTCCTTATGGACTTCCCCATAAGGGGCTGCATGACACGCCAGTATATATTGTGTCAGTCTTCGAAAGTCAAACATCCAACAAGGAGTTAGGAATTCAATTAAATACTTATCACAACATTATCTTCTTCTTTTTCTTTTTTTTTTTAAATCTCATTAAGTTAATGTAGTAATTTGTATGCTGGCTTATTGTTGCACTATAAAAATAATAATTTATGTCTGTATTTTAAACCCATAATTTTTCATCTGCAATTATGTGATTCATGTTTCATTATTTAATTACACATAATTTGTAAAGTTAGAGATTTTTTTTAAAATATAAACTCGTGAAATTTTACTCTATGAAACAACATTTTTGGCTTACAAAAATAATTTATTACAAACCAAACGTTAATAGAACATGTGGTTCGGGGGAGGATAAAGTAAAATCATAAAGTTTCCATTTGCTTTGTCGCTTGATTTTTTCAAAAAAAAACTACCCATCTCTATATCTCTCTCTATATATATTTATATGGAAAAAAAAACTTATAATGTGTCAATGACGTGTTATCGCAATTGATCGACAATTTTATGGCATTACATTAGTTATAAGTTCGAGTAACGGCAAGTGCTTGCGCAAAGTTTATAAAAACTATGTCAATGTAGAATATAAGCTTGACAAAAAAAATCGTTAGATAGTCATTGTAATCTCACTTTATTTATGTGAGAATTAGTAGATTAAGAAACTGCGTCTGATATCCGACAAAGGGTAAATATGATATGTGTATATCTTCTTCTTCAAAAAAAAAAAAACTTATAATTTGATGTTCACAACACAGGTGTGTATATATATATTCTGGCTCTACCCAACTTTTTTTCCTCTTTTTCTTTTTTTGAAGAGATTTGGCGGAAAAAAAAAAGTGGGACTTGTAATCCTAACAATTTTGACTTTATCTTATAGATGGAAAGTGTACTAACGTAATGAAACCCATAGCATCATGGGATTTTTATTTTATTATTTTATGTTATTTCTCTGCATGGGCCCTTTTCAGCTGGTGTGACTCACTAATTTGCATGTTATAATTTTATATTACATATGTGTAAAATAACATACACGTTTATAAATTTGATATTGTAATTACATGTCAACCATTTTAAAGTTAGAAATATATTTTTTACTTGTGTTTGGCAGGTAATGGTTACCTCCACCACTCTATAGATATTATTTAATTTCTACTGTTAATAACCAATGATCTAAAAATAGTGTTTTACAAAAAAAAAAACCCTATTTTTTATATATTTAAAAAAATAAAAATCTAAAAGGATAATCTTTTCCACTAAAACTAATTAGCGGAATACATATGAAAGTGCCTTTTACATGTAATATAATAGTTCTTATAAAAAAAATGTTTTAAAAATATTTTAAAAATATAATATTTAAACTACTTTAAAAATATTTACGAGGCCAAAGAACCATATAATGCTATTACGAGGCTAAAGAACCATATAATATTTAAAAATATATTTTTTAAAAAGGTCTTTTTTGAGAAAAATGCTTTAAAATAAATTTAGCTTCTTCCAGCTTTTTTTTAAAAATAAAAAATTCTTTTTTTTTCATCACAATTTAGCTAGAAGCAGGTGTTGGAGTCAAATTATTTTGAAAGAGTTCTTCTAAATATGGTAAAAAACAGTAATGTACAATCTGTTTTGATAAATATTGAAAAGTGTAATTTTTTTTACTACAAAAGCTCATTTCTTAAATGTTATGAAATTTGCATTTCACCAAGTTTAAAGGACACAACTTTTTAACACACTTTCTTAATATTATATTTAGAATTATTAGATTGTCTTGAATTACATATTAATTGTCTCAAATAACACAATTAATGTGTGATTTGATGTAATTCTACAACTCTCAATTATAATGCCAATAAAATATGTTAGGAAGGTGATGCAGGGCGTGACAAGAAAGAAAATAAACGCGCTTCTCTAACTCATTGATTCTGCATAATACTAAGAAAAGAGACAAAGAAAGAATTTACAAATTCTAAAAAAATTAATATTATTCAATCTCTCTTTTAATAATGTGTATAATGGCCTTAAATAGGCAAAATTGACAAATTTTTTTTTAATTAGACTCAAATAGCAAAAATTACTAAAAATAGAAAGTACGTCAAATACTATTTAAAAAGAAAGATGTAATACCCTGTATTTCACAAAAAAAAAAAAAATTTATTTACTATTTGGGCAACGCCCGAACGTTCAGGCGCATGCCAAAACGTTCAGACGCCTGCCAGAACGTTCAAGCGCCTGCCAGAACGTTCAGGCGCCTGCCAGAACGTTCAGGTGCCATGCCAGAACGTTCAGGCGCCTGCCAGAACGTTCAGGCGCAAAAATCTCTATATAAGAAACCTCCTCATATCTCATTTCTCACACCAAATCACCTTCTCTTGTGATTTTTCTTCTCCTTTCTACGCATTCTAAGTTTTTAGTCTTTGAGACTCCCGGTGCGGTGCAACAAATTTCTGTCCGGAGGAGAGCGCCAGATCTGAAAGCGGTGCAACGAAGTTCCGTCCGGAGAAAAGCACCAGATCTGAAGGTGGGGAACGAAACATAGGTTTGCGTGTTTTATAACTTTTATTAAAGTTTACATTCAATTATTATTACGTCTACTATTCATTTACACTGCATTATGTCAATAATGTTATGACCTGAATGTTATAACTTTGCACGTCGTGATACCGACCCTGATAAGGTTCACTAGACGTTGCCAAAGTCAGTCTAAATGTCAAGAAAGACCAGACCAGTGGACTAGACCAGTTCATGCATTGGCATCATACATATCACCACCTAGGGACGTATATGGTTTATGACTCATAGAATAGTTCGAAAAAATTTTATTTTTCAAAAATTATTTATTCAAAAAATAATAATAATAATAAATAAAAAATTACTATTTGAAATATCTAAAACTATATATATATGACTTCCATATATAGTTAAGATTAAAAATAACTATATATGATTTCTATATAGTATAAATTTCAAATATATATATATAGTTGCGTTATGAAAACTATATATATAATTATGATTAAATATGTCTATACATTCATATGTGAATATGACATATATACACATTTCAAATAGTTGATTTTTGGAAACTATATATAGTTATGAGTCGATATGTCTATACATGAGACTACGACATATATACATCTAATCACTAATTAAGAAAATTTCATGATGGCATAAACATCAACAGAAAACTCGAAAATAATGTCTAGCAGACAAGACATAAATCTTAAAAATATTAGGAATATATTTTGTGTCTTTCACACAAATTTATTTTCCTTTCAGCAAAAGAATGACCTCAAGGGAGGGAACAACTTCTACTAGCAGGGAACCAATTCCCACTAGACTAACGGAATTGTCCAAAAGAGAGGTTGTGACCATGAGGAGCATCGACAATAACGATCTCCGCCTCCGTCCAATCCTTCATGACAAACTCGCAACACTGGATTGGTTAAATATAACCAACGTTGAGGGTCAAGTCTCTTACAACTTGGTCTGATCCTTCTATGAAGCCATGACTTACGTGGGACTTCACGGAGATGAGTTCAGCCCTCACTTAAAGACAACAATCATGGGAACGACAATTCCTATCAATATCGAGATTATTGCTCGCCTTTTGGAGATCCCGATTGAGGAAATGATTATTGATCCACATGACCCCCAGACAGTTGCAGCGATCGCCGAATCTAATGCACAACTGTTCACTTCCCTCGCCAAAGAGCCATACACCCGATCAACATACACCAACCTCCCAAACAATCATCTTAAGCCATCTCTTGTCGGCCTCGGAAAGATTGTATACGGCAACATCTTGCCAGAAAGGGGCACTAGGGGCACTATGTCAAGGGCCCAACTCCTTGTGTTGTATTGCATAGAGAAGAAAATAAATGTGTCCTTACCACACATCATCATCCAACAAATGTTAAGGGTAATTCAAATTTAACGAAGGAATTCCTCGGTTACGGAGTCTTGATTATGAGGATACTTTCCGAGGCAAACGTTGACACTTTCGATGGAACGTCAAAGCTGATCACTGAACCAGTTACAGCATCCTCTATCTTCAAGACCTATGGCACAAGTGGAGGGGTAACTGACGAAGAGGTATTCGGCACGACAAACAGAACTGCCGAAAGAATGAGGGACAAGCACGGGCGTTGCCTTCGCAAATGTCGACGCAAGATGCCTGTCAGAGACGGCCCAAATAATGATTCAAATCCCAATCCTACATCAAACCCAGCCCTGAATACTGATCCAATTGATCCACCACTTACTGATGAAGAATTATATGCCACACTAAATTCGCCACTACAAAGTCATGATAGACAAGGTCCACAAGCAAATCCACCAACTTGGAACGTGCCAACTCAAGGCAACACTTCGTACCAAAGATTTTCACCTTCTGCGGTACAGTATCAGCCCGTTCCACAAGTTGTTGTGAACCAACAACAACAGTACTGGGCCTCACCAAATCTTGGAGGACCAAACATTCCAATGAGCCCATTGTTTCCAACTTTTTCATCTCAAACAAACCAAATTATCCAAGGGGTTCCGGTTAGGGGATCTCCGCACAATCAATACAACTACGTTCCACCTATGAATCACCCATACAACCAATACTTTCCTCAAATACCTATGGCCTACCCTTCACCTACGAGACAACCAACCCATCAACCACCAATGGGACAACCGACTAACCTACTTGAACGGTTAGATGAAATGGCATCCAATATTGCTGCACTGAAGGAGAGCCACAATCTTTTATTAACTCGTTTGCAAAACTCCAACGCAGAGCGCGCACACTCTCAACCTTCTGTTAGTAGTCATTCTGTACATAACAATAGATCTCGAAGGAATGGTAGTAGGCAAGAACGTCAAAATTGATTACTGGCAATGTAAATTTTTCTATTATATATGAATGAAATGTTTTGTTTAAGACTATCTTTGGTGGGCCGACTTACAACCATTCTTTCTTTTGTATCACTAACTTTAGAGTGGTATGGGACACAACAAAATTGGATGATACTAAATAAAATGTGGAAGTAAGAAAACCCATGGCCTTGTGTGACAAGAAACATTTGGAGAAAGTTGCATTACTAATATTATCACTAAGTTTACACGGTATGGGACGAGTAAATTTGGACGATACTATTAGTGAACTTCTATTCAGCCAATGTTTTTAGAGACCGTGTTCATACAACTTAACTTGGTTTCCACCCTTATTACTGAATTCATGTGGTATGGGACATATGAACTTGGATAATAATTGAACAGACTAAGCATAAGCGTATGAACGCATAAGATTGCGATAGAGCGTTAGATCAGGATAATTACCGAGGCAAATCTTAGATTTCTTATGACTCGTATGGTTTTTCAATAAAACATATATGTATGTTCACAAAGACCACAACCAAATCATTTTAAATACTTGCAAAGATTTGTACTTATTATATAAACGTTCTAACCTTGTTTTTACACCATGGCCAAACATACGAGTTATTTAAGATTCTTTGATTCCTCAACAAAAACCTTACACTATACTTAGAAAAATAGGTGATTTTACTATTGCAGTACTCTCGAAATTGTTGCTGAGCATACTATAACATTATACTTACCTACAGTTTCTTAATCTTGGTTTTCTTTTCTCCTTGCCAGTGAGAAAATGCAAACCAGGAAGAGAGGAAGGCCACGTACTGTTCGTCCGACAGTTGAGGCACCTCCAGAGATTCAGGAACCGCCGCCTCCGACAACAGCACAGGCCACACCCACCACTGCCACTACATCTGGGCAGGCAATTCCACCCCCACCCACACCTTTTGCCATGCCTTCAAGCATTGAACCCTTCTTCGCTGGATTTATTGAGGCAATGAAGGTCACTATTCAAACTGCCGTTCGTGAGACTGCAGCCAGTCAGGTTGCCACGGTACAAGCACCTATAAAATTTGGGTCGGAAGCTCAAACCGATCAGATTACTAAATACAAGCGACTACAACCTCTTACTTTCGATGGCACCATTGATCCTGATGAGGTGCAAAAGTGGCTAGATGAGTCAAAGAAAGCTCTTGATGCAATGGGAGTCGATGAGACTCGCAAAATTCCACTAGCAACTTACCAACTTGTTGGTGGAGCAAACAAATGGTGGCTCACAGTGAAAGAAGACCCACGGGTCAATATAGCAGATATGACTTGGCAACAGTTTGAGTTAATGTTTAATGATGAGTATTTTTCCAGCGCGGTGACAAAGCAGAAGCGCCAGGAATTTGCTAAGTTATATCAGGGCACCATGACCGTCAGACAATATGCTGGAAAATTCAAAGAATTATCTGTCTACTCTCTCTCCACCATCTCAACGGAGCGAGATAAGTCCGAGAAATTTTATAATGGCCTTCGCCATGACATTCGGCAAGCCTTATCGATATGGGACATCAAGATTTACAAGGAGGTTGTTGACAAGGCCATGAGCTTTGAACAAGAGAAGCTCTTACAAGAACAGCGAATGAATAAGGGCAAATGACCTGCAACATTTTCCCCACAAGGCTCACAACAGGGCAACAGGAAAAATCCCTACTACAATCCAAACCCAGCCCTCTCAGCACCGGTTTCGACGAATGAAGGCACAACACCTGCGGCTGAACCTTTTAACTCTAACCACCTGGGTTTCCGAAATCATGGCCGTGGCGGTCGTTATGGAAGAGGTGGCCGTAGCAACGACAATGGCAGAGGTGGTGGCCGACACCACACTCAACGAGGCCAGCACAATAATCAGAATGACCAGCACAACCATCAGCAGTACAGGCCGACTTGTTACAACTGCGGCCAGAAAGGCCATGTAAAACATCTTTGTCGTCACCTTCAGCAACCTATTCCGGTTATTCCAGTCCAACAAGCACCACCTGCAGCTAATGCCCAGCCCAGGCAGACCCAGCAGAATCAGGGTCCACGGAATCAGGGCAGAGCATATGCCATCGCTCACCAACCCCTCCCAGACAATAATGTCGCCGAAGGTACCTTTCCTTTGTTCAATTCAATGGTGCATGTTTT
Source organism: Paratinospora sagittata (assembly GCA_035771175.1). NCBI lineage: Eukaryota > Viridiplantae > Streptophyta > Magnoliopsida > Ranunculales > Menispermaceae > Paratinospora > Paratinospora sagittata. The sequence goes on from JAYMFD010003889.1 coordinate 21,211, forward strand.
GTTTGATTTAGGTGCTACGCATTCTTTTATATCATCAGCATTGGTAAGACATTTAGGCCTGCATCCTGAACCCACAAACATCACACTCCATGTCACATCACCATTCGAATCGGGTACTGACGTGAATTTACAGTGTTCTCGATGTGAGCTTCGAATGTCTGACCAAATAATATATGCCGATCTTTTTGTAATGGATTTTGAAGACTTCGACATCATCCTCGGCATGGACTGGCTGGCACCACTGAATGCAAAGATCGACTATATGAACAAGCAAGTTCAGTTAACTTTGCCTACAGGAGAGTTTGTCAAGATTCAGGGAACAAGGCAATGGATACACAAATCAACAGTTGCCCTTCTCAAGTCACAACTTCGAGCGTTGTCTCTTGGTAACGACAATGAATCACCAGCTTCGTACCCTCATTAAGTCCGCGATGTTCCAGTCGTATTTGAATTCCCAACAGTTTTTCTTAATGACCTTCCTGGTCTACCTCCAGTTAAGGAATTCGATTTTGAGATCAACCTCATACCTGGGACAGGGCCTATCTCAATTCCACCATATAGAATGTCAAATGTTGAACTGGTCGAATTAGACAAACAACTTAAGGAATTAGAGAGTACTGGCTTCATCCGAAAGAGTTCATCACCCTGGGGCGCTCCAGTTCTGTTTGTTCGCAAAAAGGATGGTTCGTTACGACTTTGCATCGACTATCGCAAGTTGAATAACGTCACCATCAAGAACAGATATCCGTTGCCCAGGATCGATGACTTGTTCGACCAACTTAGAGATGCCAAATACTTCTCTAAGATTGATTTACGGTCCGGTTATCACCAACTCCGGATCCGAGCGTCGGACATCACCAAAACAGCGTTCAGAACTCGGTACGGACATTACGAGTTCTTAGTTACGTCATTCGGTCTAACAAATGCCCCTGCAGCATTCATGGATTTGATGAATCGCATATTCAGGTTATACTTAGACCGATTTGTGGTGGTTTTTGTGGACGACATCTTAATATATTCCTCAACCGAGGAAGACCATAAACTACATTTGAAGGTTGTTCTCCAGACCTTACAAAGACACCAACTGTATGCAAAGTTGAGTAAGTGCGAATTTTGGGCGCAGAGAGTTCAATTCCTCGGCCATGTGGTTTCAGGCAATGGCATTGAGGTCGATCCTTCTAAGGTTGAAGCCGTCTTAAACTGGAAGCAGCCTACCACTGTTACTGAGATTAGGAGTTTTCTTGGTTTGGCTGGCTATTACAGACGCTTCATCAAGGATTTCTCAAAGATTGCTGAACCTATGACCAAGCTCACTCGAAAAGACGTGCGCTTTATCTGGAATTCCGCCTGTGAAGCATCATTTCAGGAATTGAAGAAACACCTCACGACAGCACCTGTACTTATCACTCCAAGAAATGCAATTGGATTTTCATTATACACCGACGCCTCTCTCCAAGGCTTAGGTGCCGTGTTAATGCAAGACGGCCAAGTGGTTGCATATGCGTCCAGACAACTGAAGATTCATGAGGGTAATTGCCCAACGCATGACTTGGAACTTGCAGCTGTTGTGTTTGCACTGAAATTATGGCGTCATTACCTCTACGGTGAACGGTTCGAGGTCTTCTCGGATCACAAGAGTCTTAAGTACATATACACTCAGCGAGACCTAAACCTCCGCCAAAGACGATGGTTGGAATTCTTGAAAGATTATGACTTTCAACTCCAGTACCATCCCGGAAAGGCCAATGTTGTGGCTGATGCCCTGAGTAGAAAATCTTATGTTGCTTGCACTCTTAACTATGAAATGGGAAAGTTGGCTACAGAGTTGGAGAACTTTAACCTACAACTGAACATAGAGGGACCAAGACCACGACTCTCTCAATTATCAACTACCTCTGACCTCGTTCGCAAGATTTCAGCTACTCAAGCCAATGACCCTATGTTAATGGAGAAACGAGAACTTCTACTCAGCGGGCAAGACCTTCCTCATTGGTCAGTCTCTGACGACGGAGCCGTTTTCTATAAAAAACGTCTTTGTCTTCCGAACGATCCTGAGGTTCGGAAAGACGTGCTTACTGAGATGCACTGTTCGAGATACGCTATGCATCCTGGGGGTGACAAGATGTACCAGGATGTCAAGCGACAATTCTGGTTTTCTGGAATGAAGAAGGCAATTGCAGATTTCGTTGCCCGATGCCTTGTTTGCCAGAAAGTTAAGGCAGAACGAAGACTTCCCTCTGGCCTTCTCCAACCGTTACCTATTGGAGAATGGAAATGGGAGAACATCGTCATGGATTTTGTTACAGCCTTACCTCGAAATAATAAAGGGCAAGATGCTATCTGGGTTATGATTGACAGACTTACCAAGTCTGCACACTTCTTGCCAATAAAGTTCACGGATAATCCCGCCAAACTTGTCGAACTCTATGAAAGAGAGATCGTCCGCCTTCATGGCATACCACTCACGATCGTCTCTGATCGAGACCCTCGATTCACATCCAACTTTTGGCAAAGTTTCCATAATAGAATGGGTTCTAAGATCACTATGAGCACAGCTTTCCACCCTCAGACTGATGGGCAGTCAGAGCGACTCATCCAAATCTTAGAAGACATGTTACGATGCTGCATTTTGGACTTTCATGACGGATGGGCAAAGTATTTGCATCTAGCTGAGTTTGCCTACAACAACAGCTACCAAACTAGTATCGGCATGGCACCATACGAGGCTCTCTATGGTCAGCCTTGCAGATCTCCGATATGCTGGTTAGATATGGCAGATCGACCGCAGTTAGGCCCTGAATTAGTACAAGAGACTTCTGAAAAGATCACACTCGTAAAGGAACGGCTTCGTGTTGCACAAAGTAGACAGAAGAGCTATGCTGACAAGCGGCGACAACCTCTAGAATTTGATAAGGGGGACTTTGTTTTTCTGAAAGTTCAGCCCACAAGAGGTGTCAAACGCTTTAGGATCAAAGGCAAGCTCTCCCCGCGATATATCGGTCAATTTCCGATCATTGAACGTATTGGCAAACTTGCTTATCGTCTGTCCCTTCCATCATCCATGCCTAAGGTTCATGACGTTTTTCACGTATCTATGCTTCGCAAGTATCGTCCTGATCCTTCGCATATCATCCCTTTAGTCGAGGTTCGGGTTGAGGAAGGAAATACGTACCAGGAGAAAGCAATCCAGATTTTAGATACAAAAACTCAAGAACTACGGCGCCGTAGCGTACCACTTGTGAAAGTGCTCTGGGATCACCACGGCGTAGTGGAAGCAACATGGGAACTAGAATCAACAATTAAACAAAAATACCCTGAATTGTTTTCTAGCACCAACTGATGAAGTGATACGTTGTATTATTTTCACTTATCAATATCAGGATGAAACATTGTTTACACCTATCTTGATACATTGTTTCACTTCAATAACTACCAGATGTCTGAAAATAATATCAATGGATAGAGTATTGCACACATGCAGTGGCCTCATTCACAGCCTGCGGCTACTTCTCAAACCGACAACCCTCATCACTACTTGACTTGATTTCGAGGGCGAAATCCCTTTAAGGGGGGTAGAGTGTAATACCCTGTATTTCGCAAAAAAAAAAAAAAAAAAATTACTATTTGAAATTTTTATTATTTGGGCAACGCCCGAACGTTCAGGCGCCTGCCAGAACGTTCAGGCGCAAAAATCTCTATATAAGAAACCTCCTCATTTCTCATTTCTCACACCAAATCACCTTCTCTTGTGATTTTTCTTCTCCTTTCTACGCATTCTAAGTTTTTAGTCTTTGAGACTCCCGGTGCGGTGCAACAAATTTCTGTCCGGAGGAGAGCGCCAGATCTGAAAGCGGTGCAACGAAGTTCCGTCTGGAGAAAAGTACCAGATCTGAAGGTGGGGAACGAAACATAGGTTTGCGTGTTTTATAACTTTTATTAAAGTTTACATTCAATTATTATTATGTCTACTATTCATTTACACTGCATTATGTCAATAATGTTATGACCTGAATGTTATAACTTTGCACGTCGTGATACCGACCCTGATAAGGTTCACTAGACGTTGCCAAAGTCAGTCTAAATGTCAAGAAAGACCAGACCAGTGGACTAGACCGGTTCATGCATTGGCATCATACATATCACCACCTAGGGACGTATATGGTTTATGACTCATAGAATAGTTAGAAGCATTGCTCACTATTCATTATATTTCTCTGGAGAATGACGTACATGAGAACTCGGCTACACCCGGGGAGGGACATCAGTACGTGAATTCAGAGCATCGTTCCTGTACATGAGTTCAGGCGATGTACGCTCATCAAACCATTAATACGTGACGGTGTCATGCATACATTCATATTGATTGATTATGATGCTCACATGTGTAATTTAAGATATTTGATATTGAAGTAGGCTTTATTATTTGTTATACTCATGCACTATTTACCCACTGAGCGCGTTAAGCTCACTCCAATATTATCAAATCTTTCACAGGAAATTAGGGTGGACTGGGTGCAGGTTATGGGGCACATATTTTATACCCTTTGTATGATTCATTGGGAATTTTGGGAATATGTTCCCTTGACCATTTTATGTACAAAAGTATTCTGAATTATATGAAATCAGATTTGTACTGTGTACCGTATTTCCGCTGCGCACTCTGTTATTACCATTATGATTGTTCCAAATGCGCCCCCGTCCGTGAGTGTACCGCCGGTTTAGGCGCGTCCGGGTGGGGTGTGACAAAAGATCTCGCGATGTATATCGCGTAAGAAAAAATAAAAACAAATTAGATTATTCTAATTCAAGTTATACTCGAAATAAAACTATTTTATAAAATTAAAAATATGAATTCAAAGGCTTAAATAAAGAATTTGCTAAAAAATTGGGGTTAGTCACAGCGTTGCTACGAGTATTGATCACCACACTATTTTTCTTTAGAAATAGGTATCATTTTGTCCAAAATTTTGTAAAATCTCATGGGCAATCCTTCAAAAAAAAATTTGCCTACGTTATTTTTATCACACCCTCTTATTTTTTTCAAATAGTTTAACTTATAAAAATATGTCTAACTCTTACATCAAAGGTGTGTATTTTAAGCTTTTCTCGTCACCAAATTATCATCCAACTATGTAACCAAACCGGGCATTAGACAGAACACCGCGACACAGCTCACGCCTCACGTGCACGCATTTGCGTAAAAACGCTAGTGTCAGCCCGGGAAACCGTCGTCCTCTCCTTCACAAAGTACAAACCTTAGTAACGTCATGTGACGTTATTGAAAAATGTAAATCTCGAGGAATGTCGAACGGTTTACGATAAATGGACCACATCTTTATTTAATGCTCGTGGATCACGAGATAACTAAAAGACGAAGTCAAAGTGCAACTAATAATTAGAGATTACGAAATTGAGAGGAAAAGTTCAAAAAGGTCTGTCTCGTACGACATGACTGGCGCTCGAGTTATTTAATGTTCGTTTACGTTTGTACTCCAGGTGTTGGGTTGTTATCCACTTCCGGTTTTTATTCTTCATGCCAAGTCTCACTCTGCCATCCCCATATGAAAATTTGCAACTATTAACGTTATTTGACATAATTTTTCTTAATTATCATTTGTTCATTGTTGTACCCCGGCCATGTTAAAGATCGTCTTCTACTTAGTGGAAGTAAAAATAAATGAATTTCAAAATTTGAATTTAAGAGGAAGTAATTGACATTTGCACTATCATAGTAAATAGCTATCGTATTAAAATAAAAATTATTGGGTCTTAAAGTTATAATTAATATGTAAAGGTTAGAGTCTTTGACACATACTAATAAGTTCAATGACTTGTTTCACACTAAAATCTTAGAGAAAAATAACTTAGCCTACCTTACATTTTAATTGCAAATAATTACCTTTTATTATTTAATGAATGTTAAAAATAACTCAAAATACATCTTAAAAAAATATATTCATACTTACGTGACTATATATCAAAATATTGTGTCATAAGAGAAAAAAATGATAAAAGTAACATCCATCTATCTTTTTTATTTTTTTTACTAGAAACAACATGTTTTTTAGCCCTCCACTCACAAAGTCTCAAACCTTTTATGAACCAACTAATCTTTACACTAACAGTTTGACAAAAATAGCCTTATTCCCAAAGTCCACAATTAGCTGAGTTTGAAAATTTGTCTTAGGGGTTCGGGTGCGATACTTCATTCCTTAAGAGATTTATAGTATAAAAGTCTTTACCTTGATAGAGTACCCTACAAACATATATAATTTTTTCGTCTGCCATAACTCGAACCCTGAACCCTGAACCCTAAAAAATAAACCTTGAAACTTGACCACCATGTCAATGCACCATTAGACAATAAAAGGAACATTCACAACTCATCATACAATACTACATCAATATAGGTATATTTTTGAGTTGTAAAAATATTTTTGTTTTAATAATAAACAAAAAATTGTAATCAAGAGAATATTGAGACCGATAATTGATCACACTAAAATTCTGAATTATTTTTCCTAAATTAGTGTTTAATTTTGGTATTATAATAAAAAGGGCCAGGCAATTCTTCCAATTTCCATTTGCTTTAATCGGGCAAATAATACATTATATATATATATATATATAAACACACTAAAATTTTGAATAAAGACATTTCACGGCCACCGGGCCCACCCTCTATCACAAAATATGTACTGTAAATGTCACGTTAAAGAAAATAAATTTTTGATGTTTATGTGGGCCCATAGGTCCAGTTGCATCTATCTTCAACACGTCTAAATCAATCAACAAAGGAGGTCTACCAAGCGTAATGAACAGTCGAAGTACTGTATCATTATCTCGTCCCGATAATATTGAAAGCAACGTAAATGTCGTGATCTTATCTTTTCCGACCCCATTCAGTTGCGCGGTGATGGGTTGATGCCGACACGTCTTTCTTTCATTTTGATTCTCTTCTCTTTTTCTTCAAAATCTCTCGCCTTCTCTTTCTCCTTAAAATATCGCGAGATATTCTCATATTTTTCGCGTTAAAGAGAGTTGGAGGAACAAAGCAGACTATGACATGGTTTCAAAGTAGAGGGTGACTTAATAATAATAATAATGCTTGTTTTATTAAATGATTAATTGATTGTTATTGTTAATAATTATTTTAATGGTAGTCTCATGTGGAGTTTTCAAGGGAAAATGTGTCGGCTATTGGAAGTCAAACATTCCATTAGCCAATTACCAGCAGTTCCCTCCACCTTCACACTTCTCTCTCTTATTATCCACAAATTTTTTATTTTCCTTTTATTTATTTATTTTGTCTCATCTAAGATATTTGATTCCTCAAAAACAAATATTAATCAGGTTTATATAGTTATTAAGAAAAGAAAATGTTAATTTAACTATAAAAAAATATAACTACATATGTAATTATACATGCATTCATCTTCATTGAGTGGATCATTTATTATATATACACATTGAGATGTGTAAAACGCATATATCTAATGCATATGAATATGAGTGTTATTAGTTCACTTTCAGTCAGTTTAGTGTTCAAATCGAACCTGAACCGATCACTTGACTAAATCAAATCCAACCGCATCGAATGAAGTCAGCTTGGGTTAATTGACTTAGAGATTTAAGCTATAATAATATTTATTTTAAATATAAAATAATAAAAATATATAATTTTACCATCAAGAACTATAATTATAATATATTTGACATAAATTATAATTTTATTCTTGATCGGTTGGTTCGAGTTAGCATGATTTTCAAGTTCTCAATTCGCAACTTGAGTCGAACATATTAATAACCAAACAGAACCAAACCAAATGCATCAGTTCAGTTTGATTTTGCAATTTTGACTAAACCACTGACACCTCTATATATAAATGTGTAGTGGCATTGACATTTTTTCCTTTAGAATGCATAACTATTTATAAGTTAAGTATTGACTTAATAACTCTTGATGATATGAAGTGGAGGAAGTAAATTCATATAGTTGACCCTGTGTGGTTAAGTAAAAAATTGACCTAAGGACGACACGATCAATTCAAGTCTTATTGCTAGGTGGGTGGACGAGGCTTTATACAAGGAAAAATGTCTTGTGCAACAGACTATTTGTGAGAATACCTACACAACCATTAATGAGATGCCTTGCCCTTTGGGATTCATTGATTTGTCATAAGCTAGTCTAAAGACCTTAGGTGAGTATATAATGGTCAATAAGTAAATTAATTCATTATTCGTTTTCCATTCCATTCTAGATAACAACTGTGGAATTTTGATATGTAAAAATAAAGTCAATAACTTGGGGGTTATGGAACATATTTAAATCTCTTATAATTTAGTTGCAGAATCTTTAATTGACTTATTCATCAATTTGAGTCAATGAAGCTCATGACTTGCAAATCCGTCTTAAATGAAGTTGACATTTATAATGACTCATTTTTATTTACTCATGACTACCGTTAATTATATTATTAAACAGATTAACAAAAACTGGTGTCTAGAAATTATTCCTATCACAAATTTATATTCTGAACATAAAGTATAGTAAACCCACAAGTACTCTTTTTCCCTCTTTTCCTCATTTTCTGCAAATGTTTATAATACTATAATAAAAACTTTATTTGTTCAATTATATATATTATTATTATTAGTGAAAGAATAATTCTTAAAACCTAGACATATATATATATATATATATGGCCCATATCCCTTTCTGTTGCCTCTTCAATAGTCACTAGATGATGTATACCCAAAAGAAAAAGCTTCCCTACACTTTGCTTGATTGGGAAGGAGAAAATTATTTAGAAAATAAAATAAATAAAAACCACCCACTTGGCTAGGGGTTAAAAGAATATCATAAAATATATCAAAAGATGTAAAGTAATGTTCTTTTGATAGTGCTTGTGGAAGCTGTCATTGCTGCAAGATTTTGGAGTAAGATCAGAAAGAAACTTCCTAGAAAGTGGAATGGGAACCCCTCCTTCTTTAATTATTTTTTACCAATTCAATTTTGACTTTATTTACTATATGTATATATAGAGAGAGAGAGAGAGAGAATTAACCAATATTCAATGTGATCTTCAATGCATTGAATATATATATAGCTGTCAGACTTAGTAGATTTTGGGCTCAATTTGTGAACTACCGGGCCCAAGCCCAACACCTCTTAAGTCTTAACCAAAGGAAGATTAAATTGGTCTAAAAAAATAAATAAAATTTTGAGGTAAATTCTAGTGGAGTCGTCAATTTAGGATCTTCTTTTTAGTTTTAATAGTTAAAGATTTTAAAGTTTAAATGTCAAACTATTGAGTCAGAAATTAGAAAAAAAAAAGAGAGAAAGAAAGAAAGAAAGAAAAAAAAAATCTTAGTTTGAATAATGGGATTTAAAAGGTCTACTGTACAGAAATATGATGTTAGTAAATATTTATCGAGAATTGAAAATAGGTCAGAAGACCAATGAGTAGTTGACTTAGTGGAATGGTATGAGTTTCAAGGTTGTTCTTGTATAAAAGTTTCAGCGTTCGATTCTTAGACGCACCTTTATTGGAAGAGGTTTACTATTATGTTTTTGCTTGGAACGATAACTATTTTTATTTCAGAATGGTGTGGGGACATTTCGTGCGAAACTAAAAAAGAAAAAAGGTCCGTAGCTTTAACAATTAATATTACATTGAAGATTTTAGAACCACTAACCCTACTTTAAATGCAATAATAAAGAAATTAAAAAAGGTGTATTGCTATTGTAGGAATTAAGAAAATAGTAAAAAAAAAATGTTAATTAAACTGTAAAATATTGTAACTGTATATGTAACTACACATGTATATTCATTAAATTATTTATTACACATATTAAAATGTATAAAATATTAATATTTAATTAATATACATATCTAGTTGCACACCCATAATTACAAACTTATGACCTCTAAATTATGACAAAGGCCCTGTAAAAAGGAAAAGCTGTTACAAGCTCAATAATTTTTTTTACTAACACAGCCTTTCAAAATGATAAGAGCTCTAGCTTATAGGTTAATTTTATGACTTGAGACCATAACGCAGGAATAATTTCCCTGCAAAAGGGCCAATAACATGAGACAATAATAATAAAATAATTGTTGTTGTATATATATATATATACATGACACAAGAAATATTAATGGGTACTGCTTCAATTTCCAAACTATAGAAACGGATTTTATGGATTACATTTATTCTATAAATTGAGAGAGAAAAAAGTAGAAAAGTTTGGTGAACTTTGCTTGATTGGGAAGACAAATGAAGCACAGCAGGGATTTATTAAAAAAAAAAAGAAAAAGTGATCTCTCTTAGCTTCATGTAAGCTTGTCGGTGTGAAAATGAGTGGGTGACACATGAAGATAATAAAGTAGAATTATTACCATCACCTCCTGAACCACTTGGATTTTATCCTCATCTCTCAAGTCACAATCCACACCAGCAAGCTACTGTACTATTGTAGCGCTACTCTTTAAATTTAAGACATTCAATATTCATAAGGTATTATAAATATATATATATATATATATATATATATATATATAAACTTTATGACAGTGAAAGGGCTTGGCATTATATAAATCATTAATGCACATGAATGCAATAAATTCTAAGAGTTTATATTTGTTTGCATATGTGTATGTAAGGAGGGTAGTAGGCAAGCATTAAATTCTACTCTTCCTTCCCTACAATATTAAACTTACTTGTTTCAACCACTACATTGGAAGTAATTTTGATTTGAACATAAGCTAGTAAAGTAGTTCTTTAATTGTTTCAGAGCGTTTTCAAAAGATTACAAAAATAAAAGTGTATTTTTAGTTTTGATTTTTTTTTTCTTATTATCATATGCTAATGTATTTTAAAGGCAGACCATTTATACTATTTACCTTATTCCCATTCTCTCCAATTAATTTTGGCCACTAGATCC
>JAYMFD010000678.1:0-29895 GCA_035771175.1 Paratinospora sagittata
CTTGTGGCCTGTTCTCGATCTTTTCATTAATATATAATTTTGTTTCTTCTTTCAAAAAAAATGCTCTCTAGGTTAAAAGGAAAATTATCGACCTAAAAACTAAATAATAAATTTGAAAGGAGAAAAAATATAAATATTTATTGGAAAACTAGTAAAAGAAATGAGTTTGAATGCAGAATATCATCCACAGAATGACTACATTCAACAAATATGTAGCGAGTGAAGTTCGTGGAGAATCAAAGGGGAGAAGACCATTAGTGAAAGAAACTTAGTGTTGGAATGAAAAAGTTCAAATTGTTATATGTATATATACACCACTATGATTAAATTTCACAGTATGATCCATGTTAAAAATTTCTCATTATGCTTAAGTTTTGCTTGGATGACTGCTGCTGTTGTAGTAAAGAGATTATACCTATCATTGGAATCTGAACCTGTGTCTGTGTATATATGTGGGTGAGTGTGCATGTGTTATTTTTCTTTAGTTTATTGAATCTTAAATATATGTTATTTTGCCACAGTTGCACTTTCACAGAACACCTTCAGGAGCTAAACGATACAGATTGTAGCTCATCGATGAAGGACAATCTTCTTCTAGTCTGCCGGAGCGTTGCATCAAAAGTTCTCTGTAATGCATATCTTTTCCTTGTATCTGTTGATGTGCCAGTTGCTGCCAGGCTCGATGATGCATCTGGCTTATGCTTGAGATTCAGTGGCGAGATCTTAAGCAGCTTGATACCCTGCCTAATTACTATTACTGTTGAAGGTAAATGCTCTGAACCATTGAATATCACTGCAAAACTCAACTGTGAAGATACCATATTTGGCTTGAATCTGTTAAACAGGATTGTGGCTTTTCTGAGTTGAGCCAGAAAAGCCGCCTGCCTGCAGCTGACTTTTCTAAAGTACCCTCGGGAAGAGTATTTGTAACTGGATTTTGCTCACCTTGTCTAAAGTTTATATTTGACAGGAAAAAAAAAAACTGATATGATCTATAGAGCATGATTTCACTGTATTACTTTTCATGCAATCTTTCTTTTTTTGCATGGTGTACCTTTATTAACGGAGAGATCAGTATACAATTGTACAAATGGCATGCGACCTTACTGGAATATCCAAGTATTGACATGCTTTGATACTGTAAGCTACCTTGTTTCGAACATTATCTACTGTACTGCCATGTGACTGGCAAGTTTTTATGTGGTGAGCTCCTTCGTTTATTTTTACCAATTTTCTTCTGTCACTGCTGTTGCTGTTTGGCACGAGAAGTTGGAGCTTGTACATGAGAAAATAGTTTTTGGTATTTATGATACAAAGAGGAAAAGAAAGGAGTTTTGTTGAAAACGAGCATGAGCATGGATGATAATGCAGGCCTTTGTTTTAATCGGAATTTTCATTCTATGTTTAAGAAAATTTGGATGAGTAAATATGAGGGGTTGGAAGAATCTATTTCTCAAGTCAAGAAAATCATAGAATTATACACCCAATTCTCTTTGAAAAACAGAGTTCTTGATGGACAATTTTGTCAGCTATACGAATGCTCCGAATAACGAGAATTGTCTGTACTATGTTGGTGGGCAAAAAAACAAAAACTTCTTTCTATTATTGACGCTGTTAATTCAGTTGAAAAGTAATTGTGATCCGTTCAAACAATGACACTCTCAAATCAAAATCAAAGTCATTTACAATGCATTTGTGTTGTATCAATATGCCTTTTTCCTTGCTTCATCACCTCAATCTGTGTTGTACAAAACCTTAAGAAATCCATAAAACATTTATGATACTGGGCATTGTGGTTGCTCAAAGCTGTAGTATGTACCGAAACTCAGATTCATAATGCTGAATTTCCACCATTTTTGAATTGGGTGATTTGTTGTCGCCATTCAAGCACTCCATCATCCTTCTCTTCAGTGTTCCTGACACTGGCAATTGGCTATATATCCATTCTACCAGAGATTCTACATTATCTGCAAAATCTTGCATGTGCCAGTAAAGAAGTTTAGGTACCATAATTTTCTTCTTGCTTGTAACTCCTACAGATGCTTCTAAATACTCTGTTTTCGCCCTTTCGAGTTCATTCACCACGTCTTCTGCAGTGTAAATCCTTAGCTGCAAGCACCAACAAACCAAAATAAATTTCCCTTTATTCTGCGCTTTCGCACATGCATGAAAAATTCAAGTGAAAGGTTTGTACTTACTGCAGGTGAAGACCAAGTGCCTCTGCAAAGAGCAAATGTAACATTTGGTTCAGGATACCTGAGACTATAGGCACGACGCAACAGCATTTCCTTTTCATCCATGGCAACCTTTCCAATTTTCCAATTCATATATGAGAATACCAGACAAGAACATTTTTCATGTGTCAGCTTATAGCAAATTTCATATGAACTACCATGTACTTGTCCACTTACATTTTTAGAGTCATATGGATGCCTGAGAATAAAATGTTCAATTGCCAGAACATTAAGTACTATGCCGCCCACGTTCAGATCAGCCTGAATCAGAATTCTCAGTCAAATATAATTAAAGCAACATTAAGAATAGTCCACATAATATAAACAAAGGCTTTTCAATTTTATGCTTTGATGGATTAGATATCGTACCCTGTTCATCAAAGCAAGCAAATGGTCTGGTGTAGAAGGCAATCCATGCTGGAGAAATGCCTGAAAAATTCAATGAAACAACACTCTTCGTACTGTAAGTTTCTATTCTGATTAATATTTTTTTATTTGTATTACGTGTTCAATATGGAGTCTTTAGTGTTCATACATTCATTATGCAAGCATTATAGATATTGATCCAAAATGCCAACTTCTGCTTGTATGTCAAAGAACTGATGTCCACACTACAGAGTTTATGCATCAAAAACCTGCCAAAGAAAGAGGGAAAAAGAAATATCAAACAAAAGCACAGCCCTAGAACCTCCTCAACCAATGCATCTCTTCATGTAGAGCTAAAAAGATACCTTAATTTTCCATTTGCTGGGAAGAAATCAGAGAGACAAGTCATGTCTAATGAGCTTCTTGTGAACTGAATATAGTTTCTGTATTGCCCCACATTTCTCACTGTTCCGTCGAGATCAGCCAGAACGCCATAAGGATCAAGAATTGATTTGTAATCATCGAAGTAAAACACGGGTGCCTTACAGATCAATCCAGCCTTTGATGCAAGCCCTCTTGAGTTCATGCAGGAGAAACTAGGCTTTGGTATGGTGCCCGTTACTTGTAAGTCGATTGGTTTGGACGTTCGGTTCAATTTGAGAAATATTCCTATCAAACACCCCATCAGTTCTTCTGAGAGTCTGTTGGGCTTCTGATAAGAATTTGTTTCATGGGAAGGAATTAGTCTTGGATTTCTTCTTAGTTCATCACCTGCTCCCAAATTCAAAGTTATTATAGAAATTGAATTGATTGTTTTCCAATTTAAGTTTGGGTTAATTAGGCTGATTTTACCATTAATAAACCTTGTGGTGGAGGACATGGATGGGAGCTCTGAGGAAGAGCCCAGTGAAACTTTTCTTTCTCTCCTCCATCGTTCTGATCTTCTGCAACTTGAATTATTGCAGGAGGGTCCTGGAGATTGTTCTACATCTAACAGTAGTTTTGTTTTGCTTCCAAGCTTATTTGACAAGTAGTAGTGCTTTTCTTGCTGCATTCTGTGTTGATGAAGCATATTACAATCCTCTGTTTGTTTCTTCTCCTTACTGATACACATTTTTAGCTCTTCAACTTTTGTTTCTAGGCTAATTATCTCTTCTTCTGCCATTGCTACTTCTGCAAGAAGCACCCATACCTGCACCAAAGACCCACTTTTTTTTTTCCTTTCTTTAGTTGGTACAAAACCACTAAATCCAAAAGCTATAGCTATTAAGTTAGGGCCTAACTATGTATATCAAATACGAATATAGATATTGATAAATCATGACAAGCAAATATGCTCGGGATTAGGTTTGAAAATAGGACCTCCAGAATAACAAAGCTCTGATACCATGTTAAAAACCATTCAACCAAAAACTGTAGCTATCAGGTAGGACTCAACTATGTCTATCAAGCGTGAATATAGACATTAACAAGAGTAGTAGAATTATGGAAGATTTACCTGAAGTGGAAGCAGAGAAGAAAGACGAGACCCAGAAACTATGGGATCATGTAATGCACATTGCAGAATCCTACTCAGTTTCTGCTGCTCATGTAAATCTCGTCGAAGTTTAATTACCTGAAATTAGATTGCACAAATAGAATTAAAAAAAAAAAAAAAAACTGATCATAATTATATGATGAAGAACAACACCACCCAGAACAGTACAATTTCCATTGAGCTAGACTTTCGCACCTCATCCTCGAGATCTTGTCTTCTCTGTTGTTCTTTGCTTTGTTGCATCAAGAGTTCTTCGAATTTCATTATTCTCAGCAGTTGCAATCACTAAGGAACAAAGGTACGGCTGTAATTTGTAATAGGCCGGTTTGTAGAAAATTAAAAGAATTAAATGGTAGGTGTAGTTAATAAAAAAAAATTGAAGGAAGAGAGAAGAGAATAGTAAAAGAGAGGTGATGAAATGAAAGAGAGACAAGTTTGGAAGAACACGATCGGAATCACATGAAATGAATGAACACAGAGGTTGGAAATTAAGAAGTTGATCGGTAGCGGTGGCATTTGGAGTGATCACATTTGAATCCATTAACATGTTCATCATCTAGTTGGAGGTCAAATTTCTTGCTGGAATTAAAAACTTTATAATCTTTTGAATTTGTACAAAGGGTCAGCGTTTATCAATCGACGTGCGTCGCACAATTTTATTTTGCCGAAAAACACTTTTAAATTTATTTATTTTTTTTAACTGAATCCAAAATCTTATTAGAATCATAAAAGATTACTCTGAACTTGAAGTGTGTTCTGAATCATAAAAGAGATAATTAAAGAAGACGCCGTCTGTGGGGATCGAACCCACGACCACGTGGTTAAAAGCCACGCGCTCTACCACTGAGCTAAGACGGCTTGGACATTAATGTGGACGCATATTTTATACTTACTTGACTTTAGGCTCAATTTAAGAGATGCAAACCTAAGACCAATACTAGATTTTCAAGGAGAAGGTTAAAAGATAAAATCTCCCATCATCAATATTACATAACTCAATTGACACCCATAAGTTAATATATGTTATGAAAAAAAATAAAAATTAGGAAAGCTTTGAAATTTAAAAGGGCAGCTCAGTGCATAAAACTTCTACCTATTTGAAGTCTCAATCAGGCAAAGTGTATTTGGGTCTATCATATATTATATTGGATATAGTATTTTTTATTTTCTTTATAAGTATTAGAAATTGCTTAATCAATAAAGATCTAAGTAGTTGCCAACTATAGCTATCTTGGTTACCTTTGATTTTTTGAATGTCGATAATTAAAAAAATGTTCAATTGACACATTTGAAGGATCAATGCTCTACCCCCAGTGGATCCTTAGGGATTCATGTTAGGATTAGTCATTGGTTCTTTAGAAAAACCATTTTATGAGATTTATGTGAGATCAAATTAGGTATAAGTGGTTTATTTATACCAAATAGAAATGAATACCATATGATAGACTACGAGTGGAAAATTCTTTAGTATTAAATCAATATATTTAGGAAGAACATGTTATTTCAACTTGGTATTGTCATGAATTCTTCACTTTGCATGGGATCATATTCATCTTGAAAGTAGTTTTGCTTTTATGAATTGAAGAAGAAGAAAAAAGGTTGAAATGTTTTATGTAAAAGGCCAAAAAAGCTATAATTTTAGTTTAAGACTTTAGGGTTTCGGTAGTTTTGTAATTTGATGGCATAAGGGAATAAGAGATTTAAGGGTTAATATTAGATTCAGTTCGGGTCGAATTGGGTTGAATTTAAAGAGTGTCGATCCATGACCTAATTCAAATTGTTCAAGTTAAGATTTTTGAACCTAACCTAGCCTAACCTAAACACGTCAACTCAACCTAATCTTTCGGATTGTATTTGATTAGGTCAAATTGGCTTACACGCCTAGTAGTTGTTACGTACCTAAGAAAGAGACTCAAGCTATAATAACTCATTATATTATGATTTAAATTCTTCACTGTAAAACGAATTTTAATTTAGAGTAACTTTTTGATGTTAGAATATACCCAATAATTAATAGAAGGAAATATAGCCAGGTGTTTATACCATGTTCACTTGAAGGGCATTTATAACTTTATTGTGCGTTTCAATAAGCAAAAAAATTAAAAAAAAAAAATCACTAAGGACCTTAATGCGTATAAAAACACTATGTGCTTCGTCTGTCTCATTTAGAGTATTGGAAATATTGGCTAAAAGTTGCGATAGTCAGGTACGGCAAATAAGATTGAGGCAAAAGCGCCGTCTGTGGGGATCGAACCGACGGCCACGTGGTTAAAAGCCACGCGCTCTGCCACTGAGCTAAGACGGCAATACTATACGGAGTGCTGATTATATTTATGTGTTCTAAGTTTTTAGAGTGTGCGCTTAGGGCAAAGTTTTGCCGTGCAAATTATTTTCTTTAACAAAGTTTTATCTTGACCCAAGCAATCGGTCGCCTAATTAGGCTACACTAGACTGCCCTATACTACTTGATCAAAGCTCAAGGTGCCCTAGTGGCCTTTGGCCAAATGGTATATGTATGTTTTAAGTCTTGTTTGCGAGGTATCATATAGTTAACTTTTGTAGTTGATCATAAAAAAACTTAATTAATTAAGTTGAGTAGTAGAAATGTTACAATCCAATTAATTAGATATCTAAGTAATAATGATCCAAATTAAGTATCTAGCAGCGCTAGCAATTATTGGATAGTGAAAAAAAATTATTTAAGAAAATAGTCATATTCTTAAGAAATTCTACATAAAATTGCCAAGTACAGAGCTCAACAGATGACTAATACATTGAAATTGCATTCACACATGAAGAACGAACATTAGAACCGAACCAATCCGAAAGATAATTAACTTGGCCTTCCCTCCCTCAAGAAACTTCGTAGATGTCTGATTTTATTTTCCTCCTTGTAAGGCATGTTCTTATCACCTTCGCTCGCCTGCATATACATCATAATTATCAAATCATCACAAATGGATTAACTAATTTAAACATTATCCTCATAGATAATAGATGCAACACCATATATAATTATATATATAAAAAATTATATTAACATGCATGATCTTAATCTGTTAAATTATGTGGTCCGAATTATATAATAGTCTTATATATAGGGTTTTTGACTTGCTTGCTACAATTTTTTTTTTTTTTTTAAATTTCACAATTGTCATTAGAACTAAAATATTAATCCCTTTGTCATAGTTTGACCAATTAACGTTCAAATAAGATGGTCACATTTTGATGTTAAAGTTGCTTACTAGACGCCATTGAGGATTTAAAAATAATAAAAATTTGAAGGCATTTTTTTATTATAGGTGTCTTTTAATAAAAAGACGCCTTTAAATTATTTTTTTTAAAATCATCATGGCGCCCAATCACCAACTTTAATATCTAAATGTGATCATGTCATGTACTGACTGGACGTTGACTGGTCAAACTGTGACAAATGAGTCAATATTTTAGTTTTAATAATATTTGTAAAATTTTAAAAAAAATTTATGACAATGAGGTAAAAAAACCCCTTATATATATATATTTAAAAAAAAAAAAAAGAAAGTGATGAATATCATCGCATACCTCTAGGCTGAAAGTGACCCCAACTTTGATTTCTCCGCAGTAAGCTTTGTCACGACGAGTTACCCTATACTTGGTTGGCTGTAACTCAGCAGTTCCCTTCTCTACCCCAAAAGACACCACATCCTTCACATATATCCTTACAAATATATACAATGTATTTTCAGATATATATATATAACCAACCACAATCAATTAAGATGATTTAGGACTTCAACTAATCTCCCCTTACATTAATTAATTGAACTATGCATTAACTTATAGATATTATTATATATTTCGTGAACAAGCTAGTACTTTTTGCTTTCATTAATCAAAATAAATTTATATTAGTCTTACACTGATTCGCCAACAAAATCATCAGATGTGAAAGTATCTTGGTCCATGATTTCGAAGGTGAGCTTGTATTTTGGATCTTCACCTCCTGGGTACTTGGCTTTGAAAATAAAGCGTTGATTCCATACTGGATGAGTTCCTTGTTCTGCATTACATAGATTAAACAAAAGCTTGGGAGATGATTTTATGTTTTTGTTTAATTATATTCAAGATGATATATATCACTTTGTTTTCTAATTAACATATAAGAGGAAATTCGTGCACCCTTAATTACCTCGAGCAACTTTGCTCTTTTGCTCTTGATTTCCATAACGAATCAAAACGTAGGGATCCATCTTGCCTATCAAAAAAGGGGTAAATTAATCACAAGAAGATTAAGACAATAATCATATATAATCACGACTATTAATTGGAATATTAAGTACTGCAAGTTTTAATAATATCTATCCCATTGCAAAGTAGGAGAGGTACACGTTTTCAAGAGAAATTAAACAACTAAATAAAGTTTGAAAACATTGCAGCTAATTGAAGAAGCTAGGAATAAGAGAGAATACTTACCAAATAACTCAGTGTCTCTAATACCACAGGCATCAACAAGGAGAACTTCCAATATCCCACTCCCCATATTTTATGTCTATCTTCAATCTAACTCTCTTCTATTAATTCCCTCTTCAAATGCAAATTATATAAGCAGATAACTTGCATAAATGTTCTTCAAAACCTGTTAATTTGTAGAAGCAATGCTCCTGCAAATGAACATTGAAGGATTTTTATATACGAAATTTGAACACGTGGGGTCTATTTCTTATTGGTTTGATCGTCGTCATATCCGGTCTGGTCAAACACCCAAAGGTTTTCTCACGTTACCCAATTAAGAACTCACACCTAGAGCTAGAGGTACGTAAACTTAATTCCACACTTTTCAAAATAACAAATTGAATTATGTGAATTGATCAGGAAGATTATAATATAAATATTATCGGAAGCCATCGAAAATGACCTAATATAAAAATTAATTACCTCGAACTTAGCCTGCAGTGGAAGGTCATATATGACGGTGGGTGACTCTGTCACTGCTGGCCAGCCAGCAATTAATTAAAATCCACTTGCGTTAATCACGAGGCTCTCTAGCCTCCACCCTTAATTAGAGTTTTTCAAAGTTCAAGTTGAGATTTAAAACTTGGGAGTAGGTATTATTAGCTAGCTAGATTATATATTAATTGACCCAACTAAACTAAAGTCTCTAACTAATCATTTTCATAAACAAACCACTTAGAATTATTTGTAAATTTACTGTCTGTGACAATAGCCTCAAATTAATGTGTCTGTATCTCAGCCGTCACAATATTTTAAATTCTTTATAATAAGAAAAATAAACGAATAAAATTCTCATGAAAACTCAAGCATGTTATATCCCTAAGTATATTATGGGAACTTTGTATATTATGGGAAGTTTGTATTTTGATGTTGATAATATAAAAATAAAAATGGTGTTATAAATATTTATAAAGTCAAAACTTTTTAATGATGTTGTGCCATTTTTTAAAAAATATTTATAACTGCCTATTATTTATTAATGCTCAACTAAAATTATATTTAACTTAAAAAGATATATATAATTATATATATATATAATAGTATAACTACCCATTATTTATTTTAATGACGCATGCACATTGATATGCATTCAATGCTCATAGACATAATCATTATATATATATATATATATATTTATATGTGTGTGTGTGTCTGTTTATGTGTATTATATGCATGTGTGTGTATGAACATACAATATTTCATTTAATTAGTATGGCTCTTTACCTTTCTCTACTAACTCTTTGGATCTCTTGAGGATAGGAATTGAGTGAGAAAGAAATTAATGTTGGTCTGGCATGAGAGATAAGAGCAAGTAAGGTTAGCCAAGGAGACTGCCTATGAACAACACATAAGGTTTCTAAGGCACATTATCTTGAAAACCCTACAAGGAAGATATAGGCAAGTCATCCTTGGCTACCAAACCAGACTCTTATCTTCGTGCAAGACCTTCCTTTCATATATAGCTACTCATAGAAAAGATCTATGCATTGTTATGGAAATTCTAAGTTATGCGACCTCTATTTATAGAGGGACAACGTGCAAAAATTCAATTTGTAATCTCATAATTAGTTAATTAATTAATTAGCTTTTCTACATATAAAACCTCCTATCAATGCATTGTTTTCGATTCTCAATCAATTGGCACCCATAAAGGAATATATTCCTATGACATGCACGGGGCCAAAAACATGTACTAATGCTTTTCCAGCTCTAGAATTCTCGGATAGAGGTTCTATATATAGAACTATAGTACCATTCATGGCACATTGATCAGACAACTTGCATTACGTGTTACTTGTGAGCGAGTGTCCTTTACTATTCTCGAAAGGTTGTGTTACATTGACTTTTAAAAAATGCTAAAGTGACATTTAAAGCGTACATCATCATTAAACATTATTGAATTATCTCGATTTATATAGCAATACATGATTCGATACAATATTCCAATAGTGTATAAAGGTAATGTATAGTACTTTAGATCAATGTATATTAATTTAGGTGTCAATATAGCATTACTCTTGATTTTTATGTCATAGTGTAAGCCTTCTTTTTTCTCCTGCAGGTCTAAATTACATATTATTCGTTGTGCCAAAGACCTAAAAAGTAATATGATGATAAAGGATGCTCTTGACCTTGTTTAGAAGAGAGGATACATATGGTTTCTTTGATAATTGTGAGCATTTCAACCCCCTTTCTTTCCCTCTTTATGAGCTCATTATTCCATTCGATCATCAACAACTATACATGGTCATATAGTCATATGCCCGTGCCACCCAAATAAAGTCAATGCCTTTTTATCCCGAAATTTTGTACTTTACAGATGGAGTTTGGCTTGTGTTTCACAATAGCTAGCATCACACACACACATATGACTTGAAATTAAGAAGATATCTTAAGCTTTTTCCTCATTGAATTCAATGAGGAAAAGCATAATGAATAAGCTGTGTCTCCTTAATTTTGAAGGCCTTAATTAATAAATTCGGGACCAAGTTCATTAGGTGAGGCACATAATCAACGGAGAAAACATTTCCTTTTATACACAAACAAGCATTAAATCGCACCTTTCGACCTCAGCACTTGCATGCCTAGCTCTAATAGCTAAGAAAGTGATACATTTGAGTCTTCATGAATCTATGAAAAAACCATTCAGTTTCACTTACTGCATGTATATATAATTACTCGTGTGAGACAGTAATTGATCCGATCTCAACATTTATTGACAATTAATGGAGTTTGAAATATCACTTTTGATAGAAGAAATACAAGTCAAATTAAGAATTTCACAAGCAGTATATTAAAAATAAATTAAAAAAAAAATCTATGTTTTGATGATTGCAGATTGACCCAATAGAACTAAAGGCAAAATCAATATTCTGAAGATTGCAAGGTTAATGATTACGGTGAAAGACCAAAACAGGGGATACTGGTTGTTCTTTTTCAAATTTAAGGCCATACCATACTCAATGTGGAACATGACTCGTCTTTCATACGTACAATTATAACTTGTATGGTGGACAGGGAAACAACCAAACACATTTATAACTTGTACAATTTTGCAGACAACAATGATCCTGCGCGGAGAAGGGACTAAGGAGAGTCAAGAGAAACAATTTTATCATGGTATATATGATCACTTGATCGCCCTTTTGTACATAAGTGATCTTCAACCCGCGTGAAACTAGGGCTTTCTCGATGTTTTACAGTACAAATATTGTTGGCACCATTTGGATTCTTGAAATTTCACTCTTTTTTCAAGTGTGGTATATATGTTGGTTCACATTCAAATTTAAGTGGATAATAAGATATAAGTTTCCCAACCAAATTAGCTAGACTTCTTAATTTTACAAAGAGTGGGCACCAAAACCCATTATCCACTGCTGACACCTAACACTTTTAGATGTGTGTGATGCACATATATCCAACAGAGGAGTTGAGTGCCACCGTTGGGTGCTGGGCGTTGACGCCAAACGTACATATAAAATTTTTCTTTTAAAAGATTTAAATTTATCACATCTTGTAGACTTGTACTGAGGTGGTTATGAGATATAAAAGAGTCTTAAAGTCTGTCTATCTGCTGCTTGTGTATTTAATTTTCATCGAAAGTGAAAAAGGATTAAGACTTGAAAGACCAGACAAAAACTAAAGATTCAACGAGTTCAAAAGGCTAACAACTTTTATGGCAGAGTAGTCTTATTCCAATGTTACTAATTAATTTATATCCTAAAAAGGCTATTATATATGTATATATAAATTGTGACATTGTCCAATGTGTTAAATATATGCATTTGAACAATGCATGCACAAGCACAAGCACAAGCACAGCCAACACTAAGGCCCACGGAGATCAAAAGAGGGCAATAACATATGCATGCGAAGGCATTTCTTCAAATGAGGAGTGGGCAATAAAACTGAAACCAAGCCTTGAATAATGTAGGCCCAAATATAGATATATATCCATTAGATTCATTGTACGAAGCATATGAAAAATCATTAGATCATAATTATAATCATTGTTAATAATACTAATTGTTTGAGTTGGTGTGGGTAAGTATAGCATCTCCATCAATGCTATTCCTTCAAATGCAATAATGGAAGCTTAATTGGATTAGTATGAAGCTACACGATACACAAGCATGGCTGGGTAATGACACCCGAGTACATGTTTTTTTGAGTCCTCGATCCAAAGCATTTTTCTTTGGATTAAAGCATCTTTATGACAAAGAGAGGATTGTGGTGATACTCAAGGAAAGAGATGATCAAGTTTTATTTTTGTCTCTATCGTACGAGAGGAAATTCAATTAAAGCATATTAAGTAAGGAAAATATTTGATTTTTTATTTATGTTATCAAACAAAGGCAAATATTTGACTACTTATTTAATTTGAAAACCCCTTTATTATAGTTATGTTGGCAAAGAAGAGCAGGCAGGTAGGTAGGTAGGCAAGCTCTATGAAGCCACAAAAGCCATGTTCTTTTCTTTTCATAGACATTTTAGACTAGACTCGGCTATGGATATATATGCAGAGAAGAAGTTAATGAGTTTGTGGCTCAGAATTCAAAGGTCAAGTACTTGCCATGCAATTTAATTCCTCTGCAACTTAACTTATTTGACACGAAAATAATTAGTTAATATCAATTAAATTAATTAATGATTGAAAAGATCAGCGAAATTTCATTACTCTAACTAGTTTTACTTTTACCTTAAAAAGGCCAATGATAATGCAGGGAGTTGTCAAAGAAAGATTAATTGAACTTTACTTTGATAAAATATTAATATATAGGTAGTGATACACATGGACTCGGGGACTTGGGCCATCACATTCAGCTAGCTTACACTTATTTTTAGATCTCTCGGATCATGCCAAAGTGGATCAGATACAGGGCTTTAAGATGATTCAAGGGACCCAAACGTTTAGCTGAGTCCCAAGCCATATATAAGTGGGCATGAAGGCGAAATAGTTGACCATTACACGTAGATGTGAAGGATTTGTGTTTATAGAAGATATACCATTATCATTCATATATGCGGGCATATAATGTATGTATTTTTTTTTTTTTTTTTTTTTTTTTTTTTTTTGTGAAACATGTGAATATATTATTGGGATGGTAGGGTTGGATGGAAGGTGTAAACCCCATGGAAAGAACACATGACATGAACATCAAAGCTCGAGTGTTAGGTCAAAACTTTTTGACTAAAGCATGCAAAGGCCCTCTTTTCTTGAATCACTTCATGTATTTGGGTGAATGAAGTCAATATGAGAGGAGATGTTTGCATTGATAATTACTAGGCCCAAATTATTCTTCATTACTTTTAATCATTGTCTACTTCCTTTTGATTATGATGTATTAGGAATCTACCTGCATGCATTAATTGATCTCTCATTGATATTGTACCTTATTTAGAATATATATATATATCTTACCCTAAAAAGCTAATCCTTCTTCTTCCCCTCCCCTCCCCCCTGCAAAACAATAATTATCAATCAAACATCTAATTTATTTTTAACTTAATTATCTATTTATTTAATTAAAATAGTAGTCAGAATATCATTGATCTTAATAATTGAATGCAAATTTCACTTTTACTATGTATATTTACACCACACCTTAAAACATACTTGATGATGCCAAGCCAACAAGATGCAGGAGAAAGATTTATGCACGTTAGGTGGCTAATTAATAGCTAGCCAATATAAAACGTTATCAGATCAAGTATGACATAAATCTACTTAATTAAACTACATAAATAAATACTGGTCTTAAACCTTGATAGAGCAAAATAGAGGAAGAATATTTATGTAGCCAACTATTGCAAGGCAATACGAGTTAGATTTTATTGTACAATATATGAGCACTTGAAAAAAATATGAGTTATATGTAGGGTCTTAAATTAGCATTTTTTTTTCTAATTTTTTAATTTTATTATTTTTAGTACATATACTATTTTTAGTTTTTTTTTTTTGGATATTTTTGTTGAATTAGAAAATTAGTGTGTTAAAAGTATATAAACCTAAGCTCTAGGACAAGGTATATAGTGTCTTTTTTTTTTTTTTTTTTTTTTTTTTTTTGTGGAGGGAGGGAGGGAAGAATCATAGTTTTTCCTTGAGGCGTTATTCCTCATCTGTCTCTTCCTCAAAAATTGTAAATTTACTAAAAATAATAAAATCTTAAAAATAGAAAAACCGCTAATTTAAAACCCAACACATAACTACTATTTTTTTTTGGTTGCTTGTATTGTACTATAAACTCTAACTCCCCTCGAGTTCAAAATTAATCATTTCACTCTCATAAAAAATTTAAATTTTTTTTTTAAAAAGCCCTGAAACATTGTCATATTGTGATAATATTACTTTTTAATAAACCATATATACATATAAAGTGATAAGTTGGCTTATTATTGTTTTGCACACATTTTTTGAATCACGATATCAAATGCACCCTAAATTAGCTAAAAGCACATATTAAAGCTCTATGTATAGAAGAGAATTAAATAACAAAATTAGGGTGGGGCTAAAAGTGAGTATAATCCAACAAAGCCATTTGCAAAAGAACTGACATAAAAGGATCGCATAAACAATAGATCGATCAAAATTAAAGATTTTAATTGGTACTCACGAACAAGAGTCAAATGTTAAAAGGGACCAACTCATGTGATTTAACCTCTTCCCTCACCGCCCATTTCTTAGTGCTTGGTCTCTTCATTGCGGAGGTCCCGCACCTTTTTTTAACGTATAAAGTTCCCTAAAAAACTCAAAAACAAACATGGCGTGTTTGAGGTTCGACGATGTGTACTTCCTATTACTTCAAATTTTGCTGCTTTTGACATTTATTTGGTTGCAAAATATATATTTTAAGACTACATGATAGATACACAATAACGTAATTTTTTTTAGATGTTTTAGAGATGTACGTGTATTGTACAACATCTCTAACATCCAACGGAGGCTAAGTTACTACATTCAAAAATAACGTTGATACATAGCATATCTTTTAACATTAATTACATATATATATATATATTTCTATCTCTTCATGATCTCCATTGACAGTATAATATTAGCTTTGAAGGAAAAAATTTTAAACGCTTGGTGATCAATCAATCCAAAACCGCTATCAACAGGCGTAACTGATCTGATCGCTGGTGAAGAAAACCGTAATGAACTATATAGAAGAAAAGCTGGCTTAACTAATTTCATGCCTCCTTCCCTGCACTACTCTTCACATGTTTAGCAAAGCCCCATCAAAATTACCTAAATACCCACTTTACTTTCTTACTTGTAAGAATTGTTCATGGCAAGCCTCAGTGTTGTAATAAGGGGCAGTTTGGTCTTTTCCTAATTCTGTAATCTTCACTATAAATAAAGTTATCTTCTCAGTCAGTACTACTAGTACTACTAGTAACTTTGCAAGCCAAACTAACTGAAATATATACATACTAGCTACATAGCAATATCAGGCCAAACCCTAATTACTTCTACGAGTACGCTGTAATTGTAACAATGTCGGGTGTTTGGGTGTTCGACAAGAAGGGGGTAGCTCGGCTCATCTCGAACCCAACCAAGGAGTCGTTCGAGCAAAAGGAGCCGACGCGAACGGGCTCGTCGACAGCACCGGGTGCACGTCGCCGAGTTTTGGTTTACTTACCGGAGAACCAAGTGATTACTTGTTATGAAGAACTAGAACAGCGGTTGCTGCAGCTGGGTTGGGTGCACTACCACAACGAAAGACATGTACATCCCGATCTCATTCAGTTCCATCGTTCTCCTACTTCCAGCCATCTCATTTCTCTTCCTAAGAACTTTGCTAACCTCAAGACTCCTCACATGTACGACATCGTCGTCAAGAACCATTCCTTCTTCGAGGTTCGCGACTTCCGGTCGGCTTAAGACTCTCAGATTGATCAGCACTAGCTACCACCATATTATATATACAATCTTATTATATGTATTAGATTTTTACGTACTATATGTCTTTCTTGGGTAGCTTGGTTTGAGTGTAGTTGGTTAAGTTGCTTGGTGTGTTAATGTTTGTCCTTTGTTGATGTAATTTTGTTACTAATTGGGTTTCTCTACTTCCATGCAAATACATCTTCTATTCTCTTGCACCCATCATTTTTATAATTAAGGGTAGGTTTGGTTCACGATATAAAAAATATTGGATCATTTTGAAGTTGAATATGTTGGTTGAGATGATCCATGGGACATTGACGCAGATGCCCTCACTTGCATCCATGCTTAAGTCCTTCTACAACTCTATTAATTACCGTAGTCTCTCATCACCTTAGCACAATTATGTTGTGCAATGTATAAGTATAAATAATCCTTTAATTGCAAGCTAATTTTTAAGAATAAGTTTGGCACAGGGGCTTTGTATAGTATGAAAGCAGGTATAAGAACGAGTTAATTAGGTTATCACAATAATTCAAATAACTTTCATATTATTTTCTAAGTAAAATAGTTAAAAATTTACTTTTAAATTAATAAATCCTTAATTTCTTGAGTTATACATATATATATATATATATATATATATATATGTAAAAGTGTAGTGACGAAATAAAAGAGGGTCTGTTCTACGTTACTATGGGTCTTACAATGGCATCTTCACATGACATGGGAGCGTAAAAGCTGAAGTATGAAACTTGCAGGCCGGCGTTGTAGCCCTGGCCTTTTGGCCTCATAAGAGGAGTAATTAGAGGCTAAGCTAAGCTAGATCAGCTCTCTACATAAAATGGTAGCCCCCGCCGCGTTTCGCAAAACCTTCAGTATTAACAAGCCACGTGTCATCATTGAAATTAGAACAGAAATCCTCGAGGTTCGTGCAAGATTCCGACGTCGAAGCGAAGCCTACCCAACGTGATTCCACAGCCGCCTAATCACACCCAAATTTAAAAAAAATTTACCAAGATTTGCGGGCCCGCCAAGCTCTAGTACACGTGGAATGCCATGGGGGCCCTACTTTTGAAACTAATCGACACCCTACTACACTGAATCATTAATATTCCTTCGTCGTAAGGCTAATAAGGCTAATAAGCTTCATCTAATTAATAGGCACTCAAAATAAAAAAAATAAAAAGTTAATGAGCGTGGTAAATGAGAAGAAGAAAGGGTAGTTTGGGAAGAGGGAATTCTAGAATTGAGGTACGTGATGACGTGGTTGAGATTAGACGTATCGCAGAGCTAATGAGGTGTCAGAAACGTTGTACAGAATCCCAGGGTTTCAGAAAGGTTATAAGGGGAAATTAAATAGTCAACCTTTGACCTAAGGGACCTGACCCTACTCTACTTCACCTCTGTTCTGCAGCTGCTTCCAGCGTTTAGTATAGAGTTTGGTTGTTATGTTTGTCCGCCCAACCTTCATATGAATATACCATAATGACCCTCTCCTTCCTATCATCAATTGATAAGAGTATATATATGTATATATATATATATATATATATATACACGAGCTCACACGCCTGTGAAAAATGAAAATGAAAAAACATTGTATTGTTGATTCTGGTCTGTTATATATACATATATATTTTTTATTAAGATACATTGTTAATAGTTAGAACCAGCTCCATTTTCAGATTGCGCTCTCTGAGAGTTATCAGGTTTATTTTCAATTCATTAATCTGCTTGAGGCTGTTGTAGAATTGAACTTAAAAATTTTAGGATGTCAAAGTCACTTCTTTACCAACTGCGACAGTTTACTCTTGTAGTTACTACAAAATGTTGTATGGGTTATTTTTATTTTTTTAATTGTGATATTATAAGAGTAATATTAATTGATTGACGAATCAGATGCTTGACTCATAGTGCTTAACTTAACATTGCTTAGCTCGGTCCAACCAAATCTTTTTTTTTTTTAACTAAATAAGGCAACTGTATGAATATGTTTCTTTTACTCAACTCTATTTAGAACGTGTTTAATTACAGGTAACATCAATAACTTATAAACATTAATATTATAAAAGTTTCTAATTAAAACTCGTGGTAGGCGACTATTTTCTTACAATTAAGACATAACTCTTTATCATTATTACAGTATTGATTCGAATTTGTATAAGTAAATGTTGAGAAAACTAATATTAATGTAAGTAATTTTGAAATGCAATTCAAATATAATTGTAAGTACTAATTTAAATGTATAGACATTTGTTGAGATTTATTGATTTGCACATTTTAATCAATATTGCTAATAAAAATCAAAGCAACTATATATTTTATATGATTTTTGAAGTCTATAATACTGTTAATTTCTAGTCTGTACGAGCATAAATCTAGTTTAGGAACATGAGTTTATTATGTATGCAAGAAATGCCCTCTTGCAAGAAAACTTTCAGTCTTATAATAATATAAGAGTATTCAGTAAACTCTATATATAAAGTATATAAATCGTACTTTCCTAAATTCGTGCTAAATGAATTTGAAGTAAAAAGAGGGCGACGTAGATGGTCTTGGTTGGACTAAGCCCAACTGTTAGGCCCGGAGTCCAGACATACATATGGGTCAGATGCTGGCGGTGGGGGCCAAGCCCACACAGTCCACAAAATTATAGCATTTCCAATCATCTTTATTTCTTAAAAAAAGAAAATAGATTTAATCAATTAATTTTTTTAATTAAAAAGATTATCTGCTTTTATCAAGTAACATGCCCATTAGTATAGAGATGAAAAAAAAAAGGGATATTATTGTCAAAGATAATGAGATAATAATATATATATATATATATATATATTTTAAATGAAGATAAGATGAAAGGAAGACAACTAAGGCCTCTATCTAGGGGGAATATGGTTGGTTGGACACTACTGTGTGACGGTGGGTTGGAGAGTATATATGGTACTGCAATGCATGCCTTTCCCAAAATAATAATCACAACTAACTAATATACCTTTACAGCTGTGTAGAATAGAAAAATTCAAGATAAATAATGAAAATTTAGTGTACTCTACTCTGTAGCTTCCCCAGCAGTACTAGCATGGCATCCCAAAGCTCTTGCCTTCTTTTTCCCTTCAACAGCAATTCCATCACCAATTTTACTAAAACAAATATGCACCTAAAGATGGGAACTTTCTTTCTTTTTTTGCTAATACATGATTTGAGGTAAGTATGATGTTTAATTTTTATTTTATTTTTTTTGTCAAAAATGCATTTCCATCAAAGATAAATCTCTAAGATCGAAGTACAACCTGCCAACAAATACAATCACAGATTTAAGAACAATGTAGGCACATAAAGTATGATCTCGTAAATCAACTAGGGCTCGATGACAACAGATGAACCGATTACAAAAGGACATAATCATCGCAACAACGGTTAAGCCGATAACAAAAGCGCATAACCGCCCAAAAAGAAAACAAAGAAACAAATAATAAAAAATTAAAACATTGACACCATGAAAGTTAGCCGGGAAGGATGGATGAAAGTGAAAACAGCACACAAAAGAAATCAAAAGGTTAACTTGCTTGGTAATTGTTAGTGGGTTAGTCCATAATAAGGGCAAGCTGGCGTTGAACGGACAAACAAACAAAAAAACAAGAATTTATATATATTAGACCTGACACATCTTCGAAATATTATAGGAATTTTGAATTCCATTTCGATTATATCTATATCAACATCCACAAGAGACCTTGAAAAGATGATGTTTCTCAAGAATCTTTGCATGCAATTGAGTTGTTGTGGGGACATTGTGGTAGAAAAAATTTGTGGCTGTTTTGTACATCAGTACCACTTTCTGTACTGATGAGGTCATATTTGTATGTTGCCAAAAGTCAATTTTTTGTTTCTAACTCGAACGAAAAAAAAACATCAGAGAACTTGTTTAGGTGAGCTGCTTAGTTCAATAATTTGACATGAAACATGTTAAAAAAAATGGAAGAATGAATATAACAAAAAGCTTCAATTTCATTGCAGAAAACAAGAAGAGCACGCTCAAAAAGAGCTCAATTTACTTACATATGTAAACAAGATAAAGAAGACTAAGCATTAGTACACTCATTTTCAATTTCACAACTTTTTTCTAACAAGATCATCATTATTTGATTCCCTTCTCTTCAACATCTCTTCCTATTTTAAGTATTACAAATCGTGTGGCTAAGTTCAACTTCAGGATTACTGATCACAAGATGATACATCTGCTACAATTAATAAGCTTGGCCTGAATAGAATTAGGAAAACCAACTGTACAATGATTTGGATTTGCAGGCATACTGGTACAGCACGTCTTCAAGCTACCATTATTATCATTTTCCCCAGAAGTATTGTGTAAAATTCAGCCCACCCATTTTCAAGTATAGAGAGGCGATGCGGAAGGCCTGGGATAAGAAGTTGCTTTTCTACTAGAAGCGTCATCTGCGCTTTTTCGACGGTGTTTGAGTCCACTACTAGAATGACTTCGTTGATTTGTGTCATGGGCATCTTGTCCGGTTTTTGGGTTACTTAAGCCTTGAAGCTGCTCCAGTGTGGCTACAACCTCGTCCATGCTTGGCCTGTACTTGGCATCCATTGATAAACACTGAAAGGCAAGATTAGCTGCTTTATGGGCTCCTTCTAATGAGTATTGACCCTCGAGACGGGTATCTAGAACTCGGAAAACTTTACGTTTGTTGGTTAGGTAAGGCTTGGCCCATTCCACCAGGTTGTGTTCTCCAGATGGTCGGTTCTTGTCAACAGCTCGTCGGCCAGATAACATTTCTAGGAGAACGACTCCAAAGCTATATATGTCACTCTTGGTTGTTAGATGACCTGAGCAAGGTGAAAGGGAGCTTTAGAAGAGATGTCCTGGGTATCAATATTTTCTTGAAAACTCTTGCAATTCAAACATAAGGTAGTATAGGGCAATACTATCAAGCTAACTAGACAAAGTAAACTTAATTACACCTAGAGTTAAAAGTAGTTAAAGGCAGCTGGTTGAAGCCGACTGGCACAAAAAAATTTTGAGAAATATGAGAGCCAGTGATGTGAAATGCCAGACACTAACACCCATTACTGTTAATTGAAATTTGAAAAGGTAACAAGTCATACCTGTGGCAAGATACTCAGGGGCAGCGTATCCGTAGGTTCCCATAACCCTAGTAGACACATGGCTCTTATCGCCAGTTGGACCATCCTTAGCCAACCCGAAATCAGAAAGCTTTGCATTGTAGTTCTGGTTTACCACGAAAAGATTGTGAGATATTGAAAGAAAAATATGGTAGGCGGAAGGAAACACTACTAGGAACAGCAAGTATAATAAGCTGCAATTTCACATACTGAATCTAGAAGAATGTTTGAAGTCTTGAAGTCCCGATATATAACTTTAGTTTCGGCACTGTGAAGAAAAGCAAGGCCCTTGGCAGCACCAAGAGCAACCTTCACGCGGAGGCTCCAAGACAGTGGTTGAAAGTAAGAACCCCCTACAACAAAAATAACTCAATTCAATCAAAATATAGCAAGGATAAAGATACTACAGATAACATAATATATCTGAAATGGTAATTCCTCAAATAACACAATACTACAAGAACCCTACTCCTGAATAAATGGTTCTCCAAGCTTCCTCGAGGCATGAACTCATAAACAAGAAGCCGGTGTTCATCCTCCAAGCAATACCCGACCAACTTCACAAGATTAGGATGGGATAACTGCCCCAAATAATTAACTTCCGCCTACAGAGTTGTGACAAACACAAATACAATCTTAGAATTCAAAAATCCTGTTAAATTTGACATCAACTAGGAATGACCCAGATAAATCAAGAACTATGCATTAGAATGCTTCAAAACCAACTTCTTAAATCCCTACATAAGCAAGAACCTTAAAAATCCTCAATCTTGTTTATCAATTTTTCCTATACATTTGCAATTTCAAGGGAACTACATATATTCTTACGTGCATAGAACCAGACATGGATGAATACATTTCAGCTTAACATACTAGTTAAGATAACAGCTATACATCTCCGAATTGCCGTGCAGTTTTTTGTTCATAAGAAGGAGAAAATGGTACTCACCAACCATTCCCTGTGACCCTGCAATCCTTCCTGATTGAGTCTTTTTACAGCAATAACAATTCCAGTTCCGGGCTTGGTGGCCATTAATCCTTGCTCATCAACCCATCCTTTAAAGACCGAACCAAAGCCACCTTCTCCGAGCACACTATCAGGGCGGAAGTTCCTGGTGGCAGCTTTTAGCTCACTGAAGCTGAAGCTCTTCAAGTTTGGAGACTGCAATATTTCACCCTCACTTCGAGAAGTTGCAGAGAAAGATGAAACCTTTCCACTTGAACCTCCACTAATTAGATCATCCCCACCATTGCTAGCACATTTTGAGTTCACCTCTACATAGCAGATTTCCAAAATTTATGTTGGATAATTAATAAACATTATTTTTGCTGAAAAAGCTTAATTGCAACAAAAGATGTATATCCTAAATGTTGAATTAACTTCCATTATAAAACATCATGGCAGAGGAATCACAATGCAAAACTAGCAAGCATTAGTCAGAAATCTTTGCAATTAAGATCACCCATTTTCAACCAAATTTCTAATCATAGCGCCTTACTTAGAAGAGAAATAGTCAAAAATTTAACTCTGACTTAAACTTCTTCACAAATAATTTGGAAAAAATACCAAAATTTAATTGAATCTCCCCCTCCAAAACGAGAGAGAGAGAGAGAGAGAGAGAGAGAGAGAGAGAGAGAGAAGCTCCAACTTCTTCCAACAGTCTACCAGATTTAAAAAATAAAAAATGAATTGAAAATTTAAAGATTCATGATAAATTCTCAATGGAAAAGAAAGAGGGAATATTTCAAGCACCCAAAAACCAAAAAACAAAATACTCAACTTAAAAATCAGAGTACCTGTATGGACTGGGCTCTCAGCCTTGACACGAGTGCCCAGGCAATTCCCCATGGAAATAAAAACCCTAATTACAAAATCTCCAATTCCTTCGTTCCCCAGCTTTTCTTCCTTTAAAGACCACACAAACTATAGTTCACAAATGTAGATTACGTCACAAAACCAAACCAGATCTACCGTTCCAAAAAAAAACTGGGTCTTCGCCAATCACATCAAGCTTCGAATTTTGCACTAAATTTGAACACCCTTTTCAATTTCCTTAACACCCGGATAAGAAAAAACTAAATTAACAGCAAGAAACCATACTCCCCAATAGCTCTCGTAGCCTCTTCTTCCGAGAAAAACAGAGCTTTTTGAGGCTTTTTTGGTGCAATCGATTTGAAGAAAGAGAGAAGAAGAAGAAAAGAAAGGGTAAAAAGAAGCTTTCGAGAGGTGGGGTTGAAATGGGTCCCTCGCGACTCACGAGCTCTCTATTTCAGACCTTCGCGAAGGACAAGAGCAAGTTGACCTGGCCCTTCTTCTTCTTACCTGCTTGCTTTACTTTACTGTAAGTAGAGAGAGAAAGGAAGAAAGGAAGAAAGGGAAATGGGCATTAATGGCGGCTTCCAACCTCACCTTTCTCTCTCTAGCTTATCGTTTTTCCTTATACTTTGGCGGCCTCCTTTTCCTATCTGCCCTTCTTGACTCTCGGCCGGCCCTTCTCAAATCTCATCCGTCCGATCAACCATTCAATTTCATTTTTTTTTTGTTTGTTTATAATCCGCTAGCTTCCAGAGTCAGAGACGCTAATTTATGTCGACAAGTAACATTAAGAAGATATATTGATATTCTACTCAATTAATTTGAGCTTCCTGTTCGTGATAGTAAGAGGCTGCACCGTGTCCTCTCACCTATACAATGAAAGTCTATTTTCATACTTGAACCTGAGATTTGTGCAAAGAAATTCGTCTCTCGGCACCCTATCAAATTCATTGGTGATTATCATTGCATTACTCAAAATAATTCATCTCAATCAAATTAATTATCAAATTATCTATAAGAAAAATAAAATATCTACTCATAAATATTCTTTCCTTTTTTTGTAATATTTTATTTATTTATATTTTTAGTTAATAGAATGGAAGGGGTGGAGTATAATAGGACCTGTTGTAAATTAAATCATAATAAAAAAATATACTTAAAGAAAAATATTAAATTTTATTTTCTATTTTTTTATTATTTTTTTAACATTTTTACGACTCATTTTTTTCATCTTTTTTTTATTCTTTTTTTCTTTTTATTTTTTTACACTATTTTGTACAACTTCTTTTTTATATTTATAAAAAAAAATTTATATTAAAAGATCGTCAACTTACATAATAAATAACTATGTTATTACATAATAAGTAATTATATAACTTGAATACATATACGAATATATATATATATATTATTTAAATATTATATTACTTAAAATATAATATATGTAATTAGTATTTAAATATTTCACAACCCCAAATTATTATTTACTCATAAAAATTCATTCTTTTTTCAGCATTTTATTTATTAATACTTTCAGTTAATAGAATGGAGATAGTGAATTTATATATTTATGGCTTTATATTTATTTAAGTGATGGTAAAAATAATTTAAAGATTCTATGGCCGTGGTGCGTGGCATGTGGGGCAAGAATGAGAATTATGGTGTGAATTGAGAGCCACGAGGTTGTACTTTTACTACTCTTGATTATGAAAATAAAATATATATTTTACGAAGCGTATGGAACGTTGGGCCTCTCATGTTATGACACGTCAACCTCGTTTCACACGAAGAAGGTTAATTTCATGGACCATATTGGGCTCAACGACTCGCCTAGATGGCTAGAGCGTGTAAGCCAACGAGGGTTAATAATAATATAATTATGAGTTTTATTTATTTTTTACATTATCAAGGTGAAATCATTAGCCCATTGGATGGTTTACACTAACAAAGACTCGAAGAAAAAAATATATATTTATAATTATAAGATATTTTATGAAAAAAATAGATATTAAACTGTCATTGTTTTAATAATTAAATTAAATTAAATTAGATGGGGTTTTAGGACAAGAGTCAAAGGTATAGGGTGGCAATTTTGTCGAGATTGGCGGTCACCAAACCTCTCTTTCCCACACGTTACCTTCTTATTTTCTCCCTCAGCCAACTTCTCATGAGAATATAATTGGCCACAAATAATTCTTTTTGACAAGCTTTTATTATTTTTTTTAAATATAAATATAAATTAACTCCGAACCCCCAACCATATATATGATTATTTATGCATGGTCCATGTTCAAAATAAATTATTAGTCCAGCCTCTTGTTATCCAAAAATAGAAATAAAATAATTAAATCATTATATTAAAAAGAACATTTTGGAGTATGTAATTAAACTTGGAGGTCTATGTGGATGCTTGATTTCATTACTATATATTGCAAATAATCCTCTAAGGATAGATGATCTTGAAGAAATTTAGAAGTTGTAAAGATTAAATAATGTGAATCGTAGCAAAATTGGCATGGATAGTGGGGGGTTTTGACTTTTGGTTTCAATTGGATGACGTATATATATAATATACATGACTGTGTAATATTTGTTGACTTTTAATTAGCTTGAGATGGGGGAGAAAGGGCATATATAATATATATGACCTGCATATTGTGATCTCCTGCATGCATTTTAATTAATATTAAAACAATTTTTATTTGATTTCTATTTCTTTCCTTTGCTTCTTAATTGCAGGATTGATGGTTAGTAACCTTAATATTTTTATAAGTTATCTCTTCACATTGGTGATCATTTTTTCAACACATCAGTCAATTTAAACAATAAACAATGCTCTTAACCTATGATTAAAAAAAGAAAAAAAAAGTAGGAAAGAAGTTGATCAATGTTCACAAATTGTACTGCGGTTTAGTTGTCATTTATGTAATAAACTATTAAACTCATAATCATAGGTTTAGAGTTTGCATATAAATATAATCTGTCAATAAAAGGTGTACACACGCTTTTATTATCTTTAACAAGTTTGTAGCCCCGCCCAACGGGCAGTATTTTTTTTTTTTTTGTTACATGTAAGTATATCTAATAACAAGATAAATGTATAGTCTACATAAAACTATTCATTGTTGTTCTCTTTTTATCTTTCTTTTTTTTTGTGAATTTAAATTTTGTAATTATTTATGACCTTGTCTCTTTATTTTGAAGTAAACAAGGAGATTGTCAATACAAAGACAAAATCGGTTTAGTACTTTGTTCATTAAAATGTAAAATTTTTGTCAATGTCTCATAAGTTTCATATCACCTTTACAATTTTATTTCTTCTCCTTAATCTTTTTTTTTTGTCATAAATAAATTTTGTAGTTATTTATAACCTTGTCTCTTTTCTTTGAAATAAAACACAAAAGTAAGTATATAATCTTTATAGCTGAATCCATACATGTCCTCACTAATATTGTCATGACGCCCCTGATGTAGGCTGACCTCATGACTGACACAATATATTATACATTGTACATACCTTATACACAATATACAATATATTGTCAGCCTCAACAGAATTTTACAAAATTTTTAAAACAGAATTTCACGAAGTTTTTTTAAAAATTTGACAGCTCGTCCTCATAAATTTAGACATATTACATTTTCCTTGATATACCACAAATCAAATCCAATACACACACACACACACATATATATATATATATATAATCATCCACAATATTCATCTCATTTATCTCATGTATGCATCTACCCATTCCGACCATCCTATCCACCATTTTATCACCCAACTATATACATCATCACCAAGTATTTCACAAACCAACATATTCAACTATAATCCATTACCATACAACTCATCCCATCTATGTGATATTATATACATAGTCAGGTGATAATTATACATAGCAAAATGAAATGTGTATAAACCATTCCTCTAGGCATACATACATAAACAAGATAGGGATCTGGATCAATTGTCAATCACTCTTTAGCTTTCCCTTTTCCTTTCAATTTTGTACCTGAAATATTAGAAGAAATGGAATAAGCACACAACAAGCTCAGTGAATATATATCTTGATATGACAATCATATGCAATTATGAAACACATGACATTTAAAGTCATTCAAAACATTTATGAAATACACATGCATTATTCAACAAAGATAACATACATGCCAGCAATATAAAATTTATGCTTGTGCAATAAAATAATGCAGAGTTTTTATCGAAATCCGCAATCTCCCTCCTTCAAAGTAATAGAGCAAGTCTAACCATTGTATTGTCGTTACAAGGTAGCCACAGCCTCCCATTACCAAATTCACAATCATTTCAAGGATCTAAAATCCTTATTAAGACAATCTTACTGACAATGAGGTTACGCATAACACTCATCCGAGACTAATTCCTAACGAAATGATATCATATGCGATCTGACTTCGCACGTCTCGCATACTTCAATGCCAAAATCTTTTATGAATGATCAATAAAACACAATGCATTTATATACATAGCATGCGAGTTAACACATTTCATATCAATACAATGTCATACAAGAATCAAAATCAAGAAATATACTCACACTACAAGACTTTCCAACTTAAATACAATCACCGCCGCTTTTGAGTCCAATTTCAGTTGAAATCCAACTAACTCAACCTGTTATAACCTTTTTATAATTCAATTTCATTTATTCATATTTATTTCAAGCCTAAATACTCAGTTTCCATTTACATATTTAATTTTTCAACTTACTTCAAATCACTAATAAACATTTCCAATTCATGTATAATTCAAATCTATTTCACTTAACTCTACTTACTTATATTATTCATTTAAATACATTTCATTTGATCCAAGTCTTGCTCATTCATTACTAATTCTTACTTTAGCAACCTGAAAAATATTATACACATTCTATGAATTTAAATTCCAACTGAATTTAGGACTCATACGCAGTTGAAAACGCTATTATATTGTTTCTACTGTCAATCTAGATATTTCCCCAGGAAGAAATAGTGAAAATAGATTTCTAACATATATTTTCGCTAGTTCTCAATTTTATTTTTCTACCGGAAACATATATCAGTTTTATTAAAAATGTAAAACATTCTTAAAATTATTTTGTCCACATCGATACATGTAAAATCAATCATACTATCATTCTACCACCTTCAACAGGTATTTCACTAAGGTTTTATATGTTCGCGGATGTATCTAAAGTCAATTTTACTCACAAAACCCTTATATTTAGTTACTAAAAATATCAAATCATATCCAAAAATCATAATCTTAATATCAAATGTCCGAAATTGATAGATCTATCTTTCTACAGTCTTAAACTAATAAATGAAATCCAACTTCAAAAATTTCAAATGAACAAATAAATAAAATCTAACAACATATTTGGAGATTCTACAGTTTAGAAAATATTTTTAAACCTTCCGAGCAAATTTTCATTCAAGTCGTGTCAAAATTTTAATTTTGAAAATACCTTAAAATGCCTCTTATAACAAAAATTATACAGATAGAGACGTCACACGTTACTTAAAGATCAATTTTGCATTACCACCCCCCCCCACCCCACCCTTTTTTTTTTTTTTTTTTTTTTTTTTCTCTTTTCCACTTTCTCTACAGATAACTAAACAATACCATTAAATGAAAAGTAGGCCCTTTTTCTTTTCTTTTTTTTTCTTTTTTTAAATCATGTTACTATTCATTGTCTTCATTTTTCATTTATCACCCGCTCAATACTTATTGAAGATATACATTTTATATATCAATTTTTATGTAAAAATATATGTTTTGGACTCATTTTTAACATCCTCAAGTCCATTTGATACATGTACACGTGATCACGTCTGCATACGTGTATTATATCCCTCAGTGTCCATATACAACAACCAAAGACATTGACTAAAAGTACGGAATGTTACAAATATAATAGGAAGAAAGTGATTAAATTGTATATGAAGAATCAGACAAAATTATGTACATTAACATTTAATTGATAAACAATTTTATATGAATATTTTGCCAAATAGCCAATATTTACAATAGTAAGGGTTACATTCAATAATAATTGGTAACATCTGACATACATTTTTGATAACTCTTTCATAGAGTTAATGGAACAAAAAGTTAATTAGCAAATAAAGTAAAAGAATACATACTTTGATTCATCAACCACTTTTAAATTTTAATAGATAGTAGATTGAACGAAGAAGAAAATAAATAAGGAAGAGATATGCATGAAAGAGAAAAAATTCAATAGCATACACGAAACAAAGAATGAGAGGTAATAGAGATTTGACTTGCAAGAAAGTGGAACTCACATATATATATATATATATATATATATATATATATATATGAGGAGCCTTATTTGGAGTGCGTTATTAAGTATAGACATGTATG
>JAYMFD010000319.1:0-28274 GCA_035771175.1 Paratinospora sagittata
AGTGAAATGAAGGCCAAATACGCCGACTTATTCCAAAGAACACTCTAGGTTTTGAGATACAACTGGTCAACAGTGGAAAAAGTTGAATGTCAGCAAGTAAGTTTATACTTTAATTTCGGGACGAAATTTCTTTTAAGTCCGGAAGAATGTAACCCCCCGAAAAAAAAAAAACATCCCACATGCCTCCCTTCTTCTTTATTTCACTATTCCAATAAAATTTTTTAAACCTCCAACAACACACACATATCACACACATATTATATATTATATATGTATATCACACTTTTTCAAAAGCCCCACACATCGCCACACCTTATATATATACCACATATTATATTATATCATATTAACACCTATTATACATTATATTATATATATCACACCTTTTCAAAACCACCACACCTTATATTGTATTATATCATGTTATACCATACACATCATTATATCATATCACAAGGCACTATAATATGTTATTATATATATATATATATACTTAGTTTAAACATCCCACCACTATATATATATATATATATATATATATATATATATATATGTATATATCTCTACACTCATAATCGTTCTTATGAGTAATTATATTAACAAACGTAATATACGTGTACAGGTTGAGTACTACGAGTGACGAGGAATTTAAGTAATTTGGAATTTAGCGATTCAGGTGGGAAAGATTCTAGACCTTCATAATATTTTATTTTGATATATAGATAGGAATGTTAAATTAATTAGGTCTATAGTATTATTAGATTGCTTATGCATGCCTACTGTACATAATTTTATATATACAATGTTGTGATTGTTTAGCCATGATGATATGTATGTCAATATGATTTTTATTCTGATCAAATGATAATTGGATTCATTAAATTAATGTGGTAGTTGAATTCATTTATAAATTATAATGCCTGATAATGAAATGTATGACTTGGAATATTGGCATAGTAAAGTTCATGCGTGAATACTA
The DNA here is from genome assembly GCA_035771175.1 of Paratinospora sagittata. Lineage (NCBI taxonomy): Eukaryota > Viridiplantae > Streptophyta > Magnoliopsida > Ranunculales > Menispermaceae > Paratinospora > Paratinospora sagittata. The sequence goes on from JAYMFD010000319.1 coordinate 980, forward strand.
TTATAATTGACTTTGTGACATGATACCATGTGTAGTGGAATTTGAATATGTTTTATGAATGCACTTAATATCGTACTTATACCGTACGTATGGCGTGACATCACTAAAGAACACGATTAATATATGAATCACACATATGAGGCAGTTATTCTAAGGAATATCGCCAATGTTTATTATGGGGCAGTTATTCATGATGAATATCGCCAATGGGTTCTAATTTTTGGGCTGTGCCACCCTGAGTTTGATTTCCTAAAGGTACGTGATTTAGAACGTGATGAAATTCTCGACTCAAACAATCTAATGTTGCAACGATTAATGTGTGAAACTTGTTTGTAATGTTCTTGTGTATGTATCATAATAAATATTGTGAATTGTTTAGATGACCCACTGAGCTTTCAAGCTCACCCCTATTTTTCATATGCAGGTGCTTAGGAGAATAAAATCGCGAGTTCGTGACATAGTTCAGAGTAGTAGGGGTGGGTTAATCAATTAGTATTGTGGTGATAGGACTAAATATTTTTATTTGATCTTTGAAAGTTTATTATTTGAACGAATTGTATTGATAATCGAAATTCAATGAATATTATTACGGTTAGTAAAGACCCTGTGATTTATTTCACGTGTGAATGCCTTGGAATAGAATTCATTAATTCTATTTGATGAATGTATTTAATTGTTGTGTCCATAATGAATGGACAAGGGCAAGTACACTCCGTATGAAGATGAAGATCGTATAAAGAATTAAAGGTATTCGTTTATCTTAACCCGTAAGTTGGTTGGAAGAATATAAATTCATAGTTTTGCAAATTTTATTATCTATAAAATGGTTATGGGTTAAGATAGACGGATACGAGTAACGTCTCGATTTTCAGTGATATTTTTATATAAAATTAAAATATTTATTATTTTACAAAAAATTAAGTTTTGAAAACTGGGGTGTTACGTTGGTCCTCCCCATCCATAATCAGAGAAGCACATAACTTAATTATCACCGGCTTTAGCAAACCTATGACCCTTTTTGATGGACCCCGTGTACCTGAAGCTGCGATGATTTTGGCCTCTTATCCTCAAGCTTATGTATGCTTTTATGTGAGGTTTATGCGCCCACCTATTTCCATGCATGTTCTGTAGAATGATTATTTATACTAGAAATGGAGAATGATGATACTCTTGTGGGAAAAAAAAAAAGGAACATGTAGGCTTGTCATGTGCTTGTAAAGAGTTTATATATATATATATATATATATATATATAGGTATAATACTTTTGTTGTGAAACTTAATGTATTATTGTTTATGTTTTAACTATATAATGCACGTTCATTGCACTTAAATTTAAGCATTTATTATTATTATTATTATTATTATTATTATTATGTGTAAGTTATGGGTAAGATTATCTTTTACCATAATAAGGGTAAAAAAGGTAAAAACATTATAATTGAAAGAAGTAAAATTGGGCAGTATATATACATAGTAGGTTAGTTGGGTAATTGCTTATGGAGTGGAAAAAGAGCATTTTGGAATATTTTGGGTGAAAGGGATTCACCATGAACTACCCATGTATTCTTGTTATAATAGTACAAAAGAATATTACTTAGTTGATAGTTCGTTATTCCTATATAAAATTTGAAATTCCAAGTAAAACTAGGCAACTTGGATTTTAATAGGGTCAAAAGAGACATGCTCAAATTTAATGTGGTTCAATTGGTTTGGACACAATATATTTATCTCCCTACACTAATTTATTTAGTCATTTCTTTCTAAAGCATCTACTTACCTTACCCACTACAATAGTCGCTTTTTTCTTCTTCAATTTCCAATCTCATTTTCCTCTTAGAGATTTTTTTTTTCTTTTGAATACTATTTGTAGCCTTAATATTCATCTTTGAAGGGTTAGATTCATCTTGAAAGGATTTTAAAGTATTTTCAAATCCTATTTTGTTGTCTTTTAGTATGGTGGAAACTAAGTCTAGGGCTTTCAAAGAATTCATTCATCAACACACTTTGACAACATTATAAAGAATGGATCAAGTTGGAGAGATGATGCACAACAATCTAAGGTGAGTTTTTTATTTTTTTAAGAGTTCATTTGTTTTTTTTTTTTTGAAAAAATTGTATACTCTCATTCGATCCTGCATGATTGAACCATAAGGCTTTGCTTCGTTCACACAATATCGAACCATAACCTTTAAGTTTGATCTTGTGTGACTAAACTGAAACCAAGTGATTCAATTCTTTGTGACCGAACCACCTTTTTTTCGGTATTTTTTAATTTTTTGACTACATTAATTTTATTTTATGTCTTTGAGGTTATTTTAATATTGATTATGATGTTTATTAGCTAATTGTGATTTTCCTTTCATAACTTCAAATTGAAGAGCCAAATGAAGTAAATTTGATTAGCTTTGAGAATGTCCGCAATTACGTGGAAGATTTTACCCCTAACTTTGTGTTCACTACCAAAAAGAACTCATTTTATGGGTTTGAGAAGTAGGGGAGATGAATGGTTTAGTAATTATCATTGGAAGTTTTGATGCTGGTGGGAATCGTAGGTGACCAAAAATCAATTTCGCTTGCGAGAGATTTGGTTACTAGAAATTTGTTACTTAGAATGATTCATTTAAGAACAAAAATAAGAGGGGTGACTCTAGAACAAAAAAGTACGGATGCCCTTTTCTGCTAAAGGGTTAGAACCCTTGGGATGATGATGGACGTTGACGATTGCATATGACACTTATAATCATTAGCTGCTAACTACTCTAAGAGGTATTCATATACTGGAAATTAATGAAGGATTAAGAGATGAAAATGATGATTCAAATGTCTAAGAGTCATGCAAAGCCAAAAAAAAAAAACATCTTAATCACATTAAAAGAAAGGGATGCCAATGTTGTATCAGATACAACAACTGATGCAAAAGTTAGTAAAAGAGCAATATGTTGAGTGACATAGGTTTAATGAATAAACTGATATTGTGAAAGATCTATTCTAGGCTCATCTGATGCCTTAATCTTTTAAGGTGCTTTCTGAATGTCTTCTGATAAATTGTACATATATACAAAAAGTAAATAGATATCTATTGTTACAAATTGTTAGTGTTATGTTGATAGACATGACATCTCAATAGCAATCGCATATTTGGAGTCTGAAAAGGAAGATAACTACACTTGTGCACTAGATAGATTGAAGGAGTTGTTGGAAGATTGGTCCCTACCCTAAATAATTGTGACGAATAGCCTCTAGTCTTGCTATAAGGGCAATGGCTTCTTCATAATCTATTTTTTCTTCTTGGTTATACTCTTGAGCAACCAATCTAGCTTTCTTTCTTATAATAACCCCTTTTTCATCCTTCTTGTTCCTAAATACCCACCCAATGACCACCCATGAAGGGTATTTTGATGATTACAAATAACATTCTTTCATATACTAACCTTTACATGTGAGATTTTTGGCTTATTCACACTCATTAAAACAAACTTGAAGTTTTCCCTCAAGATCAAGCATGAAGACTAGATTTTATAATTATTATTTGTGTAACTGCTTAGATCTTATGTGGGATTGTAGAGACCAATTCTAGGATTTCTCAGTCACTCTTTCCTTTGAACTTTTTCAAAATTTCTATAGTTTTCCAAGGTGATAAACTTGTATTTCAAAATCTCTTCAATTTGGTTTAAACTTTGTTTTGATCTTATGATCTTGTTTTCGAAAGTTATTCAAATCATTGGAAACCTTATTTTAAGTATTTGATTTGAATCAAATGAGTTTAAATGATGTTTTTCAAAAGAAAATCAAGTTTAAGTCTGCGAGGCTCAACCAACGCGCTCTTTGCCTGGGTTACTTAATTCTGATTTTTACCACTAAGTCCAGTGCGCTGCTTCTAGAAAAATTTGGGTGCTTCTGTTTTTTGCCTAGTGAATTGGTGACAGTGTCCAATGCACTGCCCAAGGCCTAGAAGACTTGAGAGGTCTCGGCTACTGTGACTAGTTCGCTCCTCCTTGAACCAGTGCACTACCTCAGTGTCCAGAACTCATATAGGTTTTTGTCTTTCTGTGACCCGCGTGCTCCTGGTTTAAGCAGCACACTGCTTCTTGTGTCAGAGGGAAATTGACATTTCTGGGTTTGCGAAAGCGACACACCTGACTCTATTTCCTCTTTCACGCTACATTATTTTGATTAGGTTTTACAACGTATTTGTCAACCCATATATTTCAATAAAAGAATCAAACCGTATAGTTAGAATTTTAAATTCAAAATCGAGGTTTCTGGGAGATTGAAACCCTAACTCTTCGTTCTTTGAACTCTCATATAAAAGCTTACTTGTTTTCATTTCAAAATAACCAACACTATTTGCAAGTTCGTCTAAGTGTTTACAAGTTATCTCTATGTTCAAAACTTTCATAAATACTTTGTTCAATCATCTCTTGGATAAAAAAAAATGCTTGATTTCTAAATCTTTTCTTAATCCAAGAAAAGAAAGTCCTCAAATCTTTCAGCTGTGTTTCAAACTTTATCTTCTTTGCTGAGCATTCTAGAGTGAGGTTCAAATTTTATTGTAAGTATATTTGAGGTTTTCTTGGTAAGAGAAACCCCATATCTCTGATTCATTTGTTTTTAAAATGACTTGTTAGTCACTGGAAAGTTCTTAGATTTGAGAATAGTATTTGTAAAGGTCCCTCACACCTAAAAGTTGATATTGTAATCGGTTTGATCCTTATCCTTGAAGAAGGATATTTAATGGGTATTTGAAAAATCTTGAACGTAGAGATCAAGCCGTGGACGTAGGCTTGAAGAGCCAAACCACGTAAAAATATCTTGTACAATATGTTTTTGTTCCTTGCTTCCTATTTTTTATTTAATTATTAAAAGGTATAAATACTGCATAGAGTCAAATTCATCTCCCCTTTTAGACTATAATCTAGGCCAACAAGTGGAATTAGAGGAGGTAATCTATTAAAAACTAACAATCTTTGATATCTATTGTAGGAAATAGCTCAAAAGATTGCACTTTTGGTGAAAGCTAGTCGATCAATCACCTGTTATCTCAAGAGGAATCCCATAAAAGAATGTTTTGATGATTCCAAATTACTCAATCTTATGATCTAATGATGTTGTTGAAGTGTTTCAGCAAATCAATTTGAAGAAAGTCAAGTTTCAAGTTCATGCTTTCAAGCTATCAAGATCAAGATAAAAAAGAGTTAAATATTAGGTTGTAAAAACTTACTCAAAACCTCTTTTCAGTAAAACAATATTTATTCTCAAAGTCTTTGGATTTCGAAGAAAATTGATTTATATTGATTTCACTCAAAAAAAATTTTAATTGTTTTCTGAGCCATTTGAACAATTTTCTGAACGTTTGATTTGATACAAAAAGCTTAAGTATTGATTTGATTAATTGTGTTTTAGAAAAATCAAATTTCAAAAAAAGAAATTGTTTCTAGTGTCTTTCAGTACGCTGATGATCAATCAAGACGCTAACGCAGTGGCTAGTCACTTAATATGGACCCAACACTGCAGGACGCTGATAGACCATCAGGGCGCTGATGGTTTTTGGGTTCCAAAGTTTATCATATTTTCAGGACGTTGATCGAGTATGAGCGCCCTCATTGAATGAATCTGAAAACCAGCAGTTGCACGTCAAGGCGCTAATAAGGCATTAGCTCCCTCATCTGAAAAGTTAAGTTTCTGGTACTCAAGCTCGTCAGGACGTTAACACAGCATTTGCGCCCTCCCAAAAAAAGTCAGTAAAAATCAAATTTTTAGAATAGTGTGTTTTAGGACGCTGATAGAACACAGTCGAAAAAATTGAAAAAGAAACTATCACCTATCAACTGACTTTTTAGTCGTATGATCAGAAGATCTCTAACTATTTTCATTCTCATGCAAACTGAATTTAACCAGAACATTTTCACATAAACTAAACTTACCATTTTTATGAAAGAATTAATTCGTTTGACACAATGTTCTAATTCAACTTTTCAAATATTTTTCAAATTTCAAAAGTTGCAGATTTGGCACAAACGTTTCTCTAAGTATCTGATTCAATCTGAATTGCAACAAACTTTTTAGAAAAATCTCCGAGCCTAAAACTTTTAAGAGTTAGTCGTTTTCAACTTTGCAAAAATATTGTTTTTGATAAACGATTTCTTTCAATAAGTGGTTTTTCGTTTTGTGCTTATCTTATATCTTATCTTCTGAAAAAACGGTGAAAGAAAGGACATTGATTTTACTCGAATTTTCAGCTATATTCAAATTCATATCTTATTGTTGAAAAGAAGTTTTTGTAACACCCCGTAATTTTAATTAAATACATACGTTGACTTATGCGTATATCGAGGTATATAATATCGTATACATACATAGGAGTCAAATATATGTACGTATGAGAATAAGTGCTAAATACATAAATTAAAGGCTATAAATTAAATATACGAGTTGTTATATAAATATGTGAATTAAATTAAGTGAATTAAATATATGAATAGATAAGGGTATGTTTAAATTAACTTAAATAAAGATAGTGAAGTTGATGGTAGTATTAATTGGTAAATGAAATGAAAGTAATTATTAAATGATGAAATGAGGAGTTGTTTTACTAAATGGCATTAGAAGCATGGAATCCTCCTTTAAATGATGCTCATCTTTAAACCTTTAAACATAACATTTTTATTTATTTTTTTAAGAGAAAACGTGAATTGGGAAAAACAGTTGCGGAAGAAAGGAAACGGGAACGGGCGAGAGAAACGACGGTTTTGCGGCCAAATTCGACGTGCCGGTAAGCTATTTTCACCTTTTTCGTTGCAATATTGAAATTTAAGCTACGTGTGACGTTTCTCTTGATATAAATTTTGCTATAGTAGGTGTTTTACGTGTTTTCAAAAATGAGGTTTGGACCTACTTTGAGTGGAAACACGTAGAAATGATATATTATGACTCTTATAAATGTGTAGATAATAGATATATGGTTTGTTTGTGTCCAAGTGTAATATTGGTGCTAGTACAGTTGTCGGAAGCCAAATTTGACACTGGGGGTCTTTGGAACCATGTCAAACTCTAGTTTGAAACCATAGAATTATAGGGAACTGAATTTCAAACATTTCGATACCAAAAGTATGATTTTTGGGTATCGATTAATATTTTTAATATATGCCTGAATGAATTCAGTAAATACAATAAACTTGGACATTAGTGGAAATGTGGTTGAAAGGCTTGTTTCTACTGTCCATTGCCTTAAAAATAATCGTGAGGGCAGTGTAAAATATTTGGGACGCCTCACGTGAATTTTAGACTGAAATGGAATTATGAGAATTAATTGGAGAGTTAGATTTTAATGAATAATTGAAAAACAAATAGATATAATGATTTGATAATTGATTAAGGATTATTTGGAAATGAATATATGACAAGATTATATTATTGATTGGATACAAATAGTAGAGTGGTCGTAAAGAGTAGGTCTACACGGTATCACTGTGAGTATCTCTTGACTTTGGTTCCTTGCATATGACATTGTATGATATAAATTGTGTGTTTTAAATCATGAATATATGTATCTATTGCATTGTTTTTAATTCATGAAAATGTTTGACTTTGGTGCATGTTTTGGCCTTGCTAGAGCAAGTTAAAACTTGGGATCATTTCTAGAAGACAGTCCCACATGAGGATTGAATAATCTCATGGTCCGAGTAATAGTTTCTGAATGGAATTGGGATTAAGCCCTAATTTGAAATGATTCATAGCAAAAAATTGGGTAATGAGAGGTCCAAGCATAGACTCCTTATAAATGCATAATAAGGAGTGCATACCCATTTTATTACTTGTAGGAGGGAGATTGTTTGATTTTATTGTAACCTTCCATGCTTTGGAATTACTTCTAGGCATGTATGTATTATGAAATGTTTCATGCATGTTTGAATGAAATTTGAATGTATTGATTCATGTGATATTTATTAAATGCATATATGATGCCATAGTTAGGAATATTCACTGAGTTGTGGTTGCTCACCCAATTCTCAAACATTTCAGGTTCGGATCCTAAAAGCAAGGGAAAGGCACGCGAAGGATAGAGAATCCTTCTTTTTTTGCAATGTATGTAAATGGTTTGAGAATGTTTAATACTATTTTGAGTAGTACTCATATCATGTGCCGGCCGTGACATCACTCATACGGAGTGGGTTGCGACAATTTTTCTCGAGTGAAAGGGTTGTAGGATTCAGTGTATTAAATTGTATATCTTTTATCTTAATCGAGTTGTAACTGCAATTATAAAAGTTGTAAGAACATATCCTTGTAAAATAGGATAGTTAGTTGTTGTTCATATCCGTGAGTTTCAGTGCAGGTTGTCCTGCAACTGTACGCCAAGAGTGTAGGTAGTCTTGCACCTGTGAAGCCAATAGTGTAGGTAGGTCTCACACATGTAAGTTGAGAGTTGTAAGGTAGTTCTCACACTTGTGAAGCTGAGAAGATTGTAACGGTTTGGTCCTCACCCGTAAGAGGATTGTTTAGTAAAGTTGGAAATCCTAACTAAGGAGGCTAGGTAGTGGAGGTAGGCATATCACTAAACCATGATAAATCATTTGTGCAATATTTATTTTCCGCACTGTCTACTTGTCGTTTCTGTAATACCCTGTATTTCACAAAAAAAATAAATTAATTTACTATTTGGGCAACGCCAGAACGTTCAGGCGCAAAAATCTCTATATAAGGAACCCTCTTCATTTCTCATTCCACACACCAAATCACCTTCTCTTGTGATTTTCTTCTCCTTTCCACACATTCTAAGTTTTTAGTTTTTGAGACTCTCTGTCCGAGACTTTCGGTGCGGTGCAACAAAGTTCTGTCCGGAGGAAAGCGCCGGATTTGAAAGCGGTGCAACGAAGTTCTGTCCGGAGGAAAGTGCCAGATCTGAAAGAAAAAGTTTTTATCTGAAGGTGGGGAACGAAACATAGGTTTGCGTGTTTTATAACTTTTATTAAAGTTTACATTCAATTATTATTATGTCTACTGTTCATTTACACTGCATTATGTCATATACTATTTATACTGCTGCACTTATGCCTGTATATTTGGAATTCATGTATCACACTGTTATAATGTCGGATTTGTGGTCAATCCGACTCAACTAGACTCGGTCTTGTCCTCAGTAACTTTAAATAGTGAACGGGAGGCAGCGGGCTGCTCTAGGCGATTGGTATTTAAACAGACCTTGTGTCTCACCTCTCAACTGGGGACTGATCTAGTTGATCTTATTGAAAGCTACCAGCTTATACAGTAATACTGAATGTCCTAATCTTGCACGTCGTGATACCGACCCTGATAAGGATCACCAGACGTTGCCAAAGTCAGTCTAAATGTCAAGAAAAAGACTAGACCAGTAGACTAGACCATTTCATGCATTGGCATCATACATATCACCACCTAGGGACGTATATGGTTTATGACTCATAGAATAGTTAGGAGCATTGCTCGCTATTCATTACATTTCTCTGGAGAGGGACGTACATGAGAACCAGGCTACGCCCGGGGAGGGACATCAGTACGTGAATCCAGAGCATCGTTCCTGTACGTGAATTCAGGCGATGTACGTTCATCAAACCATTACGAGACGGTGTCATGCATACATACATATTGATTGATTATGATGCTCACATGTGTATTTAAGATATTTGATATTGAAGTATGCTTTATTAATTGTTATACTCATGCACTATTTACCCACTGAGCGCGTTAAGCTCACTCCATTATTATCCAATATTTCATAGGAAATTAGGGTGGACTGGGTGTAGGTTATGGGGCCCACATTTTGTACCCTTTGTATGATTCATTGAGAATTTTGAGAGTATGTTCCCTTGACCATTTTATGTACAAAAGTATTCTGAATTAAATGAAATCAGATTTGTACTGTGTGTACTGTATTTTCGCTGCGCACTCTGTTGTTACCATTATAATTGTTCCAAATGCGCGCCCTGTCCGAGAGTGTACAGCCGGTTTAGGCGCATCCGGGTGGGGTGTGACATTTAATGGTATCAGAGAGTACGGTCCACGGCCCACCCAAGTCCACCAAATTAGGGGAAGAAAAATTTTATTAGATATATATATATATATCTAGAACTATATATACATATGTCAATTATATATAGTTGAGATTTGTATTAAATATATATCTAGAAAACTATATGATTTCTATATAGTTTGATTTAAATATACATATAGTCATGATTTATTAGAAACTATATGTGTAGTTATGATTGAATATATATATCTATATACCTTAGTGTATATGAGATATGTATAAAAAAAAATTCAAAAAATTTTATTTGATATATCTAGAACTATATATATATGAATTTTATATTTAGTTAAGATTTGGATTCAAAACAACTATATATGATTTTTATATAGTTTAATTTCAAATATATATATATAGTTGATTTATGGAAACTATATATATAGTTATGATTAAATATGTCTATACATTCATATGTAAATACGACATATATACAACATATTACTAATGAAGAAATTTTCATGATGGCATAAACATCAATCGAAAACTAAAAAATAATGTCTAGCAGACAAGGCATAAATCTTAAAAAATGTTAGGAATATATTTTGTGTTTTTCACAAATTTATTTTCCTTTCAGCCAAAGAATGGCCTCAAGGGAAGGGACAACTTCCACTAGTAGGGAACCAATTCCCACTAGACTCAAGGAATTGTCCAAAAGGGAGGTTATGACTATGAGGAGCATCGACAATATAGATCTCCGCTTCCGCCCAATCCTTCATGACAAACTCGCAACACTGGATTGGTTAAATTTAACCAAAGTCGAGGGTCAAGTCTCTTACAATTTGGTCAGATCCTTCTATGAAGCCATGAATTGCGTGGGACTTTACGGAGATGAGATCAACCATAATTTGGAGACAACAATCATGGGAACGAAAATTCCTATCAACATCGAGATTATTGCTCGACTTTTGGAGATTCCGATTGAGGAGAGGATTATTGATCCACATGAACCCCAGACAGTTGCAGAGATTGCAGAATCTAATGAACAATTGTTCAATTCCCTCGCCAAAGAGCCATACACTCAATCAACGTACACAACCTCCCAAACAATCATCTTAAACCATCTCTTGCCGGCCTCGGAAAGATTGTATACGGCAACATCTTGCCAGAAAGGGGGACTAGAGGCATTATGTCAAGGGCTCAACTTCTTATGTTATACTGCATAGAGAAGAAAATTACGGTCTCCCTACCTCACATTATTATCCAACAAATGTTGAGGGTGATACAACACCCTTTGAGAAAAGAATTCCTCGGCTACGGAGTCTTGATTATGAGGATACTATCCGAGGCAAAAGTCGCCACTTTCGATGGAACGTCAAAGCTCATCACTGAACCAGTTACAACATCCTTTATCTTCAAGACATATGGCACAAGTGGAGGGGTAACTGACGAAGATGTATTCGGCACGACGATAAGAAATGCCGAAAGAAGGAGATATCAGCATGGGCGTTGCCTTCGCAAAAGTCGACGCAAGATGCCCGTCCAAGAAGGCCCAAATAATGATTCAAATCCAAATCCTACATCAGACCCAGCCCTGAATAGTGATCCAACCGATCGACCATTCACTGACGAAGAGTTATATGCCACACTAAATCAACCTACACAAAGTCATGATAGACAAGGTACGCAAGCAAATCCACCAACTTGGAACGTGCCAACTGAAGGCACCACTTCGTACCAAAGACTTCCAACTCCTACGGTACAGTATCAGCCAGTTCCACAAGTTGCTGTGAACCAACAACAACAATATTGGGCGTCACCAAATCTTGGAGGACACAACATCCCAATAAGCCCATTGTTTCAAACTTTTTCACCACAAATAAATCCAAATATCCAAGGGGTTCCAGTTAGGGGATCCCCGCACAATCAAAACAACTACCTTCCACCTATGAACCAATACTTTCCCCCAATGTCTATGGCCTACCCTTCACCTACGGGACAAACGACCCATCAACCACCAATGGGACAACCGACTAACCTACTTGAACGGTTAGATGAAATGGCATCCACTATTGCTGAACTGAGAGAGAGAACCACAATAATATATTAACCCGCTTGCAAAACTCCGACGCAGAGCGTGCAAACTCTCAACCTTCTGTTAGTAGTCGTTCTGTACGTAGCAGTAGATCTTGAAGGAGCGGTAGTAGGCAAGAAAGTCACAATTAATTACTGGCATTGTAAACTTTTCTTTGATATATATGAATGAAGTTGTTTTGTTTAAAGACTATCTTTGGTGGGCCGACTTACAACCATTCTTTCTTTTGTATCACTAACTTTGGAGTGGTATGGGACACAACAAAATTGGAGGATACTAAATAAAATGTGGAAGTAGGAAAACCCATGACCTTGTGTGAAAAGAAACATTTGGAGAAAGTTGTATTACTAATGTTATCACTAAGTTTACACGGTATGGGACGAGTAAATTTGGACGATACTATTAGTGAACTTCTATTCAGCCAATGTTTTTAGAGACCGTGTTCATACAACTTAACTTGGTTGACACCCTTATTACTAAATTCATGTGGTATGGGACGCATGAACTTGGATAATAATCGAAAAGACTAAGAGTAAGTGTCTGAATACATAAGATTACGATAGAACGTTAGATCAGGACATTTACCGAGGCAAAACTTAGAATTCTTATGACTCGTATGGATTTTTAATGCAATATATATATGTTCACAAAAACCATAACCAAATCATTTTAAATACTTGCAAAGTTTTATACTTATTATATAAACATTCTAACTTTGTTTTTACACCATGGCCAAACATACGAGATATATAAGATTCTTTGATTCCTCAACAAAAACCTTACACTATACTTAGAAAATAGGTGATTTTAATATTGTAGTACTCTCGAAATTGTTGATGAGCATACTTTAACATTATACTTGGCTACAGTTTCTTAATCTTGGTTTTATTTTTTCCTTGCCAGTGAGAAAATGCAAACCAGGAAGAGAGGAAGGCCAAGTATTGTTCGTCCCACAGTGGAGGCACCTCCTGAGATTCAGGAACCGCCACTTCAGACAACAGCACAGACCATACCCAACACTGCCACTACATCTGGGCAGGCGATACCACCCCTACCAGCACCCTTTGCCATGCCTTCGAGCATGGAAACCTTCTTCGCTGGGTTTATTGAAGCAATAAAAGTTACTGTTCAAACGGTCGTTCGTGAGACCGCGCCCAGTCAGGTGGCCACGGTTCAAACACCTGTAAAAATTGGGTCGGAAGCTCAATCCGATCATATTACTAAATACAAGCGGCTACAACCTCTTACTTTCGCTGGCACCATTGAGGCTGATGAGGTGCAAAAGTGGCTGGATGAGTCAAAGAAGGCCCTTGATGCAATGGGAGTCGATGAGACTCGCAAAATTCCACTAGCAACCTACCAACTTGTTGGTGCAACAAACACATGGTGGATCACAGTGAAAGAAGACCCAAGGGTCAACATCGCAGATATGACTTGGTAAGACATTTAGGCCTGCATCCTGAACCCACAACCATCACACTCCATGTCACATCACCGTTCGGATCTGGTACTGACGTGAATTTGTAGTGTTCTCGATGTGAGCTTCGAATGTCAGAACATATAATATATGCCGATCTTTTTGTGATGGATTTTGAAGACTTCAACATCATCCTTGGCATGGACTGGTTAACACCACTGAATGCAAAGATCGAATGTATGAAGAAGCAAGTTCAGTTATGGTTTCTATTAAAACCCACATGCATGTCCAATTTTCCAAATTGCTACATTAATACATTAATTTCCATGGAATTCATCATAAAACATGTAAAATTACTCTCAATCATGGAAATCCAACTTAGAATCTCATGGTTAGAGTTTCCAATCTAGAAACCCTAACTCAAACCACAATTTAAGTGCATACAAGACACCCAAATTACAACCTTAAGCTAGAATTCACCAAGAGAAACAAATATTTGAAGAAATTGGGCAAGAATCCATACCTTTAGAGTCAAATACCTCAACCCTAGCCCAAACTTCTCAATTTCCCTTGCATATCTCGCTCTCCCTCTTCCTCCATTCTAAATGGCGCAAATGAGGAGAAAATAGCATGAGTTTCCTTTTATACCTTTGTTGGGCCCACAAATTTTGTATTTTAAAAGCGCAACCCAGACACCAGCAGCGCACTACTCCCCACGGGGAGCGTGCTGCTCTAAAATTTAGTTTAAACTCACTCTCTGTCTCCACTCAGAGGAGCGCGTTGCTCCCTACTGGAGGGCGTTGCTATGAGCCCAATTAAAATTTTGGCTTTTGGCCAACACAAGGAGCACTTTGTTCCCAATGGGAAGCGCGTTGCTCGTTCCTATTTTCCGAAATTTTCACTTTTAACACTCCACATTTGAAACCAATTCATGACATTTCGACCCAACATCTCCACAACATATTAAACAAGGAAATACACTCAAATAAATTTTGTATACGAACAAAATACATATAAAATACACTTAAATCACATACACAAGCATCTAGAGTCGGGCAATTCACGTTATCGTGACGTCAGGTGAGAAATAGGGTCGTTACAATCTCTCCAATTTAGGAAATTTCATCTTTGAAATTTAAGATAAAAGGTAGATCTTTCCTTAAGCAGCGAACAAATTCGAAATTGTCTCCCGCATCTGATCTTCCCGCTCCCAAGTTTGCTCTTCATTATCGTGAAACTGTCAGTTGACTCGGACTAAAGGAATTTCCTTATTCCTGAGCTTTTTTACTTTTCGAGCCATAATTTGGATTCGTTGTTCCTCATAAGTAGCATCCTCCCCAAATTGTAACTGTGACACTTCATGCAGGTGTGTGGGGTTTGGATAGTACTTTCTCAGCATAGACACGTGGAAAACGTCATGAATGCCTGCAAGCTGAGGTGGCAGAGCAAGCATGTATTCAAAGGGACCAATCCTCTTAAGGATCTCAAATGACCCAATGAATCGAGGAGCTAACTTCCTTCTAACACTGGATCTCATCTACCCCTTCTGTGGAGAGACCTTCAAGAGCACTTGGTATCCCATGGAAAACTCCAACGGCCTGTGACGCTTGTCAAAGTAGTTTTTTTGTCTATATTGAACTGCCTTCAACATCTTCCTAATGTGTTATATCTTCACAATTTGTGCCACAACCGCATCTGGCCCCAAAATCTGTGACTCTCCAACTTCGAACCAACAAGTAAGAGATCTACAAGGCCTTCCATAAAAAGCCTCAAATGGTGTCACACCAATGCTAGCCTGATAGCTATTATTATAAGCGAATTCACACAGATGAAGATACTCATTCCAACTCCCACCGAACTCCAAAATACATGACTTAAGCATATCCTCTAGCATCTGAATAACCCTCTCAGACTGTCCATCCGTCTGAGGGGAAGTACTGAGATAGAGCTGAGTTCCCATCTAGTTTTACATCGCATGCTAGAGTCTCGAAGTAAACCATGGATCTTTGTCCAACACAATAGAAATAGGAACTTTGTGTAGTCTCACAATCTCTCCTAAATATAATTTGTTTAATCGGTCTACGGAGTCTCTAGTGTTCATCGGAAGCAAATGTGCAAATTTTGTAAGTCTATCAACAATTACCCAAATGGCATCATATCTACCTTGAAACCTAGGAAGTTCGATAATGAAATCCATCGTGATGTGCTTCCACTTCCATTCAGGAATGGATAATGATTGCATTTGTCTTCTAGGCCTTTGGTGTTTAGCTTTCACTTGCTGACACACTCCACACTTTCGAACATATTCAGTTATGTCCTTCTTCATCCCATGCAACCAAACTGTACACTTTATATCATGGTACATCTTGGTCGCTCTAGGGGTGAGTGGTGTACTATGATTTGTGTGTCTCTCTGGAGTAATTCATCTCTTAACTCTTGATCATACAGAATTCATAGTCTCCCTTGAAATCTCAAAATGTCATCCGCATCTCTCTGCCAATCTACTCGATCAGTACTGTCATCCCAAGCATCATACATCCCAACATCAAGACTGTGTTACCGCAGATACTTGATCCTCTGAATATAAGTGTCTGACAACTATGCCTGCATCTAAGCACATACATGTAAAGATGGCTCAACGACGTGTATACTCATCATTGAAATCCTCTCCAAAAATCGCCACTTATGGGTCATCTGATAAGCAACAACACCCATTTTAGCTCATTTTCTGCTCAATGCATTTGCAACAACATTGACTTTCCCATGATGACACTCTAATGCAAAACCATAATCCTTAAGGAATGCAAGCCATCTACATTTTCTCATATTAAACTTTTTCTAATCAAACAAGTATTTCAAACTCTTATGATCATAATACAATGTGAACTTCTCGCCATATAGATAATGTCTCCAAAACTTTAGAGTGAACACTACTGCTGCCAACTCCAAATCATGAACAGGGTAGTTCTTCTCATGCACTTTCAATTGTCTGCGTGCATACACAACAACCCTGTCGTCCTACATCATAACACAACCCAATCTCGCATGAGATGCATCGGTATAAATCACCAACTCTTTCCCATTTTCCGGAAGTATCAATATTGGAGCAGTAGTTAGCTTTTTCTTCAACTCTGTAAAAACTTCTTCACAGGCTTCAATCCACACAAAAGGAACATTTTTCTGGGTTAGTTTAGTTATTGGTGTAGCTAGCTTTGAAAAGCTTTGCACAAACTTCCTGTAGTACCCTGCCAAATCCAGAAAACTCCTAATCTCCGTCATTGTGGTCAGTCTCTGCCAATTGATAATTGCCTCAACCTTAGTAGAATTTACAGAGATATCATCTGCATTAACTACATGACCCAGAAATTTCACTTCAGAAAATCAAAACTCACACTTGCTGAGCTTGGCTTACAGCATATGCTCTTTTAGTGTCTGCAAGTTGATCTTGAGGTGTTGCTCAATCTCCTCTCTAGTTTTGGAATATACCAAAATGTCATCAATGAATACTATGATGAAGTGGTCAAGATATGGTTTGAACACACTTTGCATAAGATCTATAAAAATCACAGGTGCATTCGTCAACCCAAATGGCATGACCCGAAACTCATAGTGACCATATCTCGTCCTGAAAGTAGTCTTCGGAACATCTTCCTCTCGAATCCTCGACTAACGGTACCCCGATCTCAAATCAATCTTAGAAAAAAACTTGGCACCATTCAATTGATCAGATAGATCATCAATGCGAGGTAAAAGATATATATTCTTTACTGTTACCTTGTTTAGCTGACGGTAATCTATACACAATCTGAGACTATTGTCCTTCTTCTTTACAAATAACACTGGTGCTCCCCAAGGTGACATGCTAGGGGTAATAAACCCTTTGCTCAACAACTCTTCAATTTGCACCTTGAGTTCTTGCAACTCCTTTGGTGCCATTCTGTAAGGTGGAATGGAGATAGGCTTCGTACCAGGCATCAGTTCAATGATGAAATCAATCTCCCTCTTTGGTGGCAACCTAGG
This sequence comes from Paratinospora sagittata, assembly GCA_035771175.1. Classification (NCBI taxonomy): domain Eukaryota; kingdom Viridiplantae; phylum Streptophyta; class Magnoliopsida; order Ranunculales; family Menispermaceae; genus Paratinospora; species Paratinospora sagittata. The sequence continues at coordinate 18,517 of JAYMFD010000319.1, forward strand.
TAGATCATCAAGAAATTCTTATGGAAACTCATTCACTATAGGAATGTCAGAAATCTAAATGTATTTTCCCTTCTCCTCCAATGGCCTAATACTAGCCATGGGTGCAGCTTTTACATCAGTAGCCAGTGTGCCTCGTGTAGGTGGCCTGATAGTAGTCATACCTCTGTAGACAAAAGATGGCTGCCCAGGGATCTGGAATACAATCCATTTGCTCCACTTGTTCTTCTTCTTCCCTTGAGATGGAGTAGATGACTCGGATGGAAATGCGGGTACTGGTGGAATGACTGGTGCCCTTTGTCTAGTCGCAGCCTCGGTAGACTTAAAATCCAAAGCCTATCTCACAGCGTGCTCATATGTTTCCACACCTGCCAATGCCAAATCCTGTCGAATTTGATCTCGGAAGCCATTTCGGATCCTCTTCATCCTCATATTATCAGTCGGGATCATCTCCGGAGCAAATAATGTCAATCTGTTGAACTCATGCTTGTACTCACTAACCGATCTATCACCTTGAGTCAGTTGAATGAACTCCTCACCCCCTCAAATCAATCTCAGACTGAGGGTAGAAGTCCTTGTAGAATAGTTTCTTAAATTTCTCCCATGTCCTAATCTTTCCATGGGTCTTTTGCATGGTCTTCCACCATCTGTCAGCCTCATTTTCTAGTTTGAATCTAGCCAGGCGAACCTTGTCCTTGTCTAGCGCCTGCATGTCCTCAAAAATGACCTTCATGCGTAGGAGCCAGTTCCCAGTTACTTCAGGTACCAAACTGCCTAGAAAGGTAGGAGGATCTTGCCTCTTGAAGGCCTTCATAACTTCCTCATATTTCTTCCTCTATTCAATGTCCTCCCTGGACTCAGCAGTCTGAACTCTAGCCTCTCCAGAAGACGTACCTGCAACTACACCCACACTACTGGTGCCAACCCCTTGTACAATAGATGTCTCCTGTGGCGGGCTGTCTTGTTGCAGCTTTGTAATCAACTCAAGAAGTTGAGCATTCTTTTGTTGTTGGATTGCAACTAATTCCTCCAGCCTTTTAAGTCTATCTTGACTAAGGTCCATTTGCTAACCCCAATTTTCCCTTCTTCAGTAACTGAAATTTATAGGGCAAGAACACATCCAGTAGGGTATCATACAATGGATAACATTAAACATAATCTAACTACCCATACTATACTCATACAATCAAACATAACATTATAAGGCTTTTATCATTTTAAAGCTTTTATAACCTAAACCTTGCTCTAATACCAATACTTGTCGCAACCCCTGACTTGGTGATGTCACAACCGACACAAAACCCAAGATAATGTCACTCTAGGACAAAACCTGAGGCCTTGCTCAACCTCTACTTATTACACCATTGTACAATACAAATCCATCTTGTATATGACAATGTATAATATAACCATAAATTTTTCCGAAATTTCTAGCAAGAACATAATTTCCTAAACATCAACACATGGTTCAAACTCATATATGTACAGCTATATGAACAAGTATCTATTCCCCAAAATACATGTCATCATGAAAAAAATATCTACAACCCATCTATGTGATATGTAGATTGTATAGTAATAGTTATGTACATGTCCAAATATGAACAAAAGAACAAAATAATGAAACTAGATCTCATTCTCCCATGTACATCCAAGAAAAGAAGGTTGCACTTTGCCATCTAGCCCTTGTTTTTTCCTTTTGGATCAGATCTTGAGAAAATAAGGAAATGCGGGTGAGCTTCAACTAGCTCAGTGAAATATTCTCACAATTATAAGTATATATGCATTTATGAAAACATGTATGCCATAGAAAAATAATTTACATATACAAATGCATCATTTAATTAATCATACATGAATCAAACTATATCATGTAAATCATGCATAAGTTTTCCATAAAACATGCCAATCCAGATAATTCTGCCTATACTTTCCCCTATTTCGCGTTATAGGGAATGCCCATAATAGAATATCCTTTACTAACCATTCTACCCTTACATTCAACACAAAATGAATGTCCAAGCCACGGAGCACTAATCCAAGTAGCACCGGCGAAACTTTTCCCCAAAGAACAAGTAATAAAATGATAAATATGCGCTCCTAGGCATTTAATCCAAAATGCCTTAAGCATTCAAATTTCCAAAATCTTTTTCATGAACACAAATACCATGCACATATATTATAAATGCATACAATTTAACAATTCAAGTTTACATGTACAAAATTCCATAAATGGAAGGTAAAAGTGAGGAATACTCACAACCAAACAAAAGCCAAGAATTTAAGCAATACAACTCCCAAATAAATCAATCCAACTCAATGTCTTGAAATCCACATAATTAAACACCTCTAGATCAATTCTCAACTCACATTTCCAATTTATAAGCTCCAAGACACAATCAAACCATCAAGAATTCAGTTTCAAGAACTTAGTGCACATTCAACACCTTAGGGTTTCCATTAAGACCCACATGCATGTCCAATTTACCAAATTGCTACATGAATACATCAATTTCCAAAGAATTCATCATAAAACATATAAAATTACTCTCAATCATGGAAATCCAATCTCGAAACCCTAATTCAAACCCGAATTTAAGTGCATGGAAGGCACCCAAATTACAACCTCAAGCTAGAATTCACCAAGAGAAGTAAATATTTGAAGAAATTGGGCAAGAATCCATACCTTTAGAGTTAAATCCGCCATCCTAGCCCAAATTTCCCAATTTCTTTTTCTTCTCTTGTTCTCCCTCTTCCTCCACTCTAAATGGCGCAAATGAGGAGAAAATAGTGTGAGTTTCTTTTTATACCTTCACTAGGCCCAATAATTTTGTATTTAAAAATGCAACCCAAACGCCAGCAACGCACTGTTCCCCAAGGGCATGTGTGTATTTGTACGTGATTTCAATTCTGTAGGTCCATTTCTTGTGCTCAAATGGGCGAGAGGATATTAAAAATGAGTCTGGAACACATTTTTACATAGAAATCTACCTATTATACACGAAATTCTGATGTGTATTGACTGTGTAGCGAAAATAAGAAAAATCAAAAAATCTGGAAATCTGAAACGCGTTTCACCACAACTAGAACGCATTCCACACTGACCGAAAGGCTTCCTGGCCAAAAGAAGTCGTGGAACGTGTTTCATGGCCCTGGAACGCGTTCCACCTAGGTAAAATGCAAAAAATGTGACTTTTTGTGTGGCCCCACTCGTGACTTGGCTTGGTATATACCCTCTTTACCTTTCATTTGCACATTAGAACATTGAGAAAATAGGAGAAATGAGGTAGAGAAAGGAGATTTGAAGGAGATTGAGCAAGGGTTTTGATTTTGAGCTTCCAAGGTATAAATCTTCACCCTTTAGCTCTTTAATCTTGCTTCCATGGTTGAGTAGCATCACATAGTTTGTTTTGCGAGTGTTTGCTACTGTATTTTCTGGGTTTGAGACCATGTTCTGGGTTTCATAGCTAGAGCTTGACTTAGGTCTTGCATGTCACCTATGTGGTGCACATTGAAGTCCTTGAACACACCCTAGTGTTGGTTTTGATCAAGGCATGGCTATGGTGGACTTATGCTCATTTCTTTGGTCCAGCTATGAGGGTTTTGGTTCTCGTATTTTGGGGATGAGCTGGGATTTGTTTTCTTTGGTGAGCATTGATGTATTTGTGGCTACCTAGGGCTGGATTGTTTGTCTAATGATCTAATTTTGGTTGAGAATGCATGGTATTGATGTGGGTTGATCATTGAATATGTGTTTGGCATTCTCTTGGGTTGCATGTGATTTAATTGAGTGTATTATGGCTTGAATGAGCTGTAATTCCTGGCACATAGGTACAGCCATGTTAGAGTTAAGTGTTGGCATGTAATTGGGGCTTAAATCATGATTTTGGCATGTGTATGGACTGTTATTGATAGATATATAAACCTAAATTGTATGCAGGGTTTGTGGATGATCCAAGTGTCTTAATTGTGCCAATTGAGGGCTAATTCATGGTTTAGATGTTGCTTTTCATTGAAAGATCAATGGTGGCATCCTAGTGCTTGTTTTGGTTGGAAATTGGATTGGCTAGTCTAGCTAATCAATTGTGAGTGTTTCTTTGCATTTGGTTTCTATATGTGGCATTGTAGTATAAAAAATGTTTTGAATGAATATTTATGTGTAATGCATGTTTTAATGATTCATGAAATGGATTTGGACATAAGCATGAAGGGTTAGCAAATAGGTGCATCTACAAGCTGGGATTTTAGGAAATCTCATGTGCTAGATTGTGATCCCTAGTTGTGGACCTTGCAGAAGATTTTATGGCTTGTGTAGATAGGATCGCCTAGGCATGAAAGGTGTCTTCAGTGGGCTGATCCTATTAGCTACACAACCCTAGGAATCCTAATAGAATGCGAGTACGTGATGTCGAATCGGGCGCTGAGTGTCGCGAACTTAGGCCTTGATCGCTTTTTTCTCAGGAGGTGGATTAGGACGGCATGTTGCATGTTTGAAAATGGAAATGCATTGATAGATTATTGTCATGGATGCATTATATTTCAGCATGCATATGATATTTGTATCTCATCATGTTATTTGAACTGTTTTGATGAACTCATGCCTTATTTTTATAAATGCATATATATTGCCACTTGTAGAAAACATTCACTAAGCTTGTTGTAGCTCACACCTCCTCCTTATCATTTCAGATTCATATAGGAAGGAGAAAGGGAAGGCTTAACTGCGGAGCACTTCCTGTGTTCTTTTTGTCATGTAGGTGTTAGTTGTTTCTTGACATATTGTATTTTTAAGACTATGTACATGATAACACCTATTGTAAATATTTCGCACTTAGATGGGTAATAATTATTTTTAGAAGTTTTATTTTGATGATGTTTATGATATGGATTATTGTTGCTTGAGGATTGGATAAGTTTAGCATGTTGTTTATTGTAACACCCCATATGTACGAGTCAAACTTGTACGTTGACTAATACGTATTGTCAGACATATTTGTATGCGTATACGTATGTACTTGACCTTAGAATAGTGTGAATACAAGTATTATAGGGCTATTGGTACCCTAAGAGGCTAGTTATATCATAAAATGCCCAATACTTAGTAAAATTTTGGATTTGGGTGCAAGAAGCACGCTCCTGTGGCAAACCCGAGAGCACAATTTCTGGAAAGTTCAAAGAAGCGCGCTCCTGGCAAGGGAGAAGCGCGCTCCTCACGGGATTTCCCTAAAAATCCAGTTTCTGGGCAGCGAGAAGCGCGTTCCTCGGTGGACCTACATTTTTTTTAAAAATTCGGTGTGGCGGTTTATGCATGTATAAGCCACTTGTCTCTCCCATTTTCAGTCATTTTGAGCTGGCTGAAGTCTAGAGAAACTAGAGCAACGAAAGGGATGAAGGAGATTAGTTGGGAGATCAAAATCAAAAGTAAGAATCACTGTTTATGAAGTTAAAAATTACAAATTTGAATTCCTTTCTTCAAGTTGTTCATCATATGTGGCATGCATGTGATTTCAATGGCTACATTTGAAGCTAGAAAAATAGGATTTTGAGCTGGAATTAATTAGATTGTTGGCTAAAACCATAAGAGATCAATTCCTTGATGATTGGTGAGTAATTTGATGGTTTAAATACTGATTTTCCATTGTTGGAAGTAGAGTTCCAGAATTTATGGGTAGGAGTTTCGGGAACCCATTTTCTGTGTTGAATTACTATGTTTCGATGTGTATTATGATAGGAAAATGATATTGGATGTTTGGTAATGTGATTTATAGAGATTTGGAATACATAATTGGTAAATTCTAGGTTTGGCGATGATCACAAGTGTGATACTTGTGCTGGAAAAGTTAGAGACTTGGGAATTCATTGGTAAGTTGTGTATTAATGAATTGTGATTGATTTGGTGATCAATTGACTGAGTTTTTATGGTTAGAATTCATTTATAGTAAATTGCAATGTTGAATTGCAAAGAATTGATGATGAATTGAGAAATGGGGATGAACACAAGTGAGGTGTTTGTGTAGTAACTGTCAAGATTAGAAAATTTGGCTAAGTGTTTGAGTGTGGACTTAGGCAAAAATCTTGTATTTGTGAGTATTTTTAATTTGGTTTTTATGTATGACATTGTTATATATAAACTCTGTTTTGATGAATTATGAGCATGTATGATTGCCATGTTGCATTGTTTAATTAATGCATTAAACTCTTTGATTTGAAAATCGGATATACTTAGACTTACTTGAAGTAAGGAAAGTATATGATCAATTTCAAGGAGGGAAGTTTGTGGACTAGACCTCGGAATGATCGAGATGATGGTTTGATAAGTTGAATCCTCCCTATAAATGCATAATAGGGATATAGAATCACTTACATACCTGAGGGTGAGGATTTTATCTTTATGCATTGTATGATATGAATAGAGTGGCGAGAAATGTATTTAAATCATGTATTGATAGTTACATTTGAATTGCATATGAGTTTATAATGATGTTTTCAATGCCATGTTTTCTATTGATGCACATATAATTCCATTATTAGAATACTCACTGAGCTTGTTGTAGTTCACCCCACTCCCTTTTTTATTACAAGTATAGACTTCAAAGGCAAGGGCAAGGCTGAAGAGAAGTGATTTGAGCCTGTTATTGCTAATGTGAGTATGTTGTGTGTACAGGGAGTTGGATACATATATATATACCTAGTGTTTTGTAAGTATGTATATATGTATATAACACTACTATGGTATGTATAAAATAGTAGTGAGATGTAAAATGAAAAGGATACTTGTGAATGATGTATATGTTTTGGAGACTTGGTTGTATATAAGGCTTGTAAGAAAAGAAAATGGATTGTGGTTGTGTATATATGTGATGTCATTGATTATGATATTGATAATTTGTTTATGTATGATTTGAAAAGATTATCAGGTGTGTAGAACCTTAGATTTATGGGGAGGTTCTGCAGAAATTTTTAGTTTTGTTGTTTTGTCTTAAAGGACGAGGCTGACAGGGTATCATATACGTCTAGGTATGGCGTATATGGTATTCTGTGCCGGTCATGACGTCACCCTACAGAGGGGGTCGTGACATTTATGTTGAGGTTGAACAGGATGTCGGGGGTATTATACCCGGGGTTCTGTGTCAGTCATAACGTCATAGGTTGTGGGTCGTGACAAGAACGTTGCTCTAAAACCCAGTTAAAATCCACTTTTTGTCTCCACTGAGAGGAGCACATTGCTCCCGCATGCAGGAGCGCGCTGCTCTAAGCCTTGTTAAAATTTTGCCTTTTCGCCAACGTAAAGAGCGCAATGCTCATGCCATTTTCCAGAATTTTCACTTTTAACACTCCACATTTGAAACCAATACATGAAATTTCAACCCATATATCTCCACAACATATTAAACAAGGAAATACACTCAAATAAATTCTATATACGAACGAAATACATATAAAATATGCATAAATCACATATACACAAGCATCTAGAGTCGGGCAATTCACGTCATCTTGACATCGGGTGAGAATTAGGGTCGTTACACTTAGTTTCATTGGTTGCACAACAAAACCTTAGGTTTCTTGCCATTTTCGTTTTTGTTCACTTTTACCCTGATTCACCTGGCCTCCTCATGCCCAAAAGATGCCCAGGCAACCCCTCCCACATGGAAATCTAAAAGACAGGTCAAAATTTGTCATGATCGACCCTCCACCTCTAACCCGAACCCCACCCATGAGGATAGTAGCCCCAAATACAAACGCAAAACCCTGAAAAATGGGGCGTATGTTGACATCGAGTTCTTTAATAGACCTTAATCCTTATTTTTGAACTCTTTGCTCATTTTGGATGGGTTCAATTCGTGTCCTATAAGGACAAGTGGTAGCCCACCCTTGTTCGCATATTTTACTCCAGTTTGAAACGCAAACCCAACTCGAGTTATGTGTATCAAACCACTATACTTAGCTATGAGATTGAGGTGTCTCCGGCTTATTTCGAGGCCTTGTTCGATATCCCTAGTGATCATCCTCACGTTCAAGTAGTTGAACATAATTATATCTTTCCGGGCTACGATAAGGTTGTAGCTCTTAATCTCGTCTCCATGAAAAGAAATGGACCTAAGTTCCAAAGAAGTTGTACAATACCTCCTTCGAGTTCATCCCTCGGATTGTTGACAACATTGCTTCTTGATGCGTACATACCGCAAGTGTACGGTTGCCAAGTTATAATATAAACAGATGAGAATCGAATATCGTCCTCATGGACTGATTTACTACACTAATTATATCGTTCCTAGCCCTAATTTTATCTAGAAAACCAAATTGTGATGATCAGTGGACAAAAATAATAATTAAACTAAAACATTAATTAAAATAGCAATTTATTAGAATTTGCCGGAAAAAAATCAATATTAAAAACATCTAAAGATTAGATTTCACCTAATTATCAATTATGCAATATTAGTCATGCTCATTATCAAAGTATTATTCATATTTATAAGTCAAAATCCTATAATTCCTAACACCCTCTGTCAAGTGTCGTGTTAGAGTCTATTACCAAAACACTAGTTTCGATCTATCAATAAAAACCAATACAGTAGCAATGCATTAAGCCTTGTGATTTTCCTACAACTTCATAAGATATTGCATATCTATCGATATTACGACCATCTCATGTCATATTTCTCATGTTCAAACCTAGAGAACTCTCTATCGAGTGTCGCCCTCCAAGTCTATGATCATTCAATCTGTGGCCAAGAGATCAAAAGCATTAAGCACGGAGAAATATAAATAAACCAAGAATAAATCATTGATAATAAAAAACTAATGTTATTACATTATCTTTAATATAGGATCCATCTCCTCTCTAGACTAACAAGTTAGTTTATAAATTGGAATAACAAAACCCAAAACATGTAGAGAAACAAGAAATTAAACATCAAAACTTAAACTAGTTGCTATTGAACTTGTAAAATCTTCCTTGTCTCCAAGTCGTCTTCTTCGAGTTCTTTTGCTCCTAGCTGTCGTTCTCTCTTCTCCAGTGTTTTTTCCTCTCTTTGATGTCTTGAAAACCCTAAACAATGGTCTTCATATAGGTACAAGTCCATAGGAAGTCGTCCAAGAAGTGTTCAAATCGAATTAGGAAAGTTCGCAACAAAATTAGAAAGTTTCTATTTTAATCGCACATCCACTTTCTTCCTCTCCTTTTTCCTTCTTGTTCTCCACTCCAAATTAACCTCCAAACCAAATTAACCTCCAAACCATTGAATCTTATATTATTTCAATTAATAAATCCATAGAAACAAACCACGTCCAATTCAGAGTTAAATTGAGAAAGTTATGGCCGAAATATAAAAGTCGCGCAATTAGGCTTTTATTCAGCGCTGCGGCGCTACGTTGCTTTTGGCCTTTTTTTGTGTGGACTTAGCCATTTTTCACCTCTTTTCGACTAGGGTTCTTTATGTTTCTCTTTTGCACTTTCTTGTACATGTTTTCATAATCCAAATCTATGACTAACACATCCAAACACCTACAAAACAAAGCAAATCAAATCAATAACACACTAAAATATGAAATGGATCAAATCATAAACTAATAAACCAAATTAATGCATAAAAACCCAAATTATCCTAAAATAGCAATTGCATCAAAACTAACATAAACACATGAACTAATGGATAAAATGTATCCTAAGAATGTGATACAAATTGACCTTGGTCTTGGTGAGAATACACCAGGTGAAGAAGAAAAAAACAAGTCCAAACTAAAAAAAAAAAAAT
>JAYMFD010003747.1:0-40239 GCA_035771175.1 Paratinospora sagittata
GTTCCAGGAAAAAATAACCAATCCACTGGGCTTTTTTCTGACATAACACACTGTGCAAGTCCCAATATCCTCCCAGGAACCCCGTAGAGTCGATGAAACCCCATTCTTAGATCCTGCTGAATTTTTGACACCAAAATCAGAAGTTTATATGAACTAAATTCACTTAGAAAACGCGTTTTACGCAATCACGACCAATCCACTGGATTGCTTTCTCGCCCAACTCTTTGAGCGAGTCCTAATATGCTTCTAGGAACCCCCGGAATAGATGGAACTTCGTTCCAATATCCCGATGAATTTTTGACCCATAAATCTCAAATTTTGGTTTAAATGAACTAAATTTACTTAGAAAATGTGTTTGAGGCAATCGCGACCAATCCACCGGATTGCTTTCTCCACCTACTCTTTGAGTGAGTCCCAATATCCTTCTAGCAACCCCCAGAATAGATGGAACTCCGTTCCAATATCCCGATGAATTTTTGACCACTAAATCTCAGATTTTGGTTTAAAATAAACTAAATTTACTTAGAAAATGTGTTTGACGCAATCACGACCAATCCACCAGATTGTTTTCTCCACCAACTCTTTGAGCGAGTCCCAATATCCTTCTAGGAACCCCCGGAATAGAAGGAACTCCGTTCCAATATCCCTGTGAACTTTTGACACTCAAATCTAAAGTCTTGGTTTAAATGACTAAATTTACTTAGAAAATGTGTTTGAGGCAATCGCGACTAATCCACCGGATTGCTTTTTCCACCAACTCCTTAAGCGAGTCCCAACATCCTTCTAGCAACCCCCAGAATAGATGGAACTCCGTTCCAATATCCCGGTGAATTTTGAACCCATAAATCTCAAATTTTGGTTTAAATGACCTAAATTTACTTAGAAAATTGTTTGAGGCAATCGCGACTAATCCACCGGATTGCTTTTTCCACCAACTCCTTGAGCGAGTCCCGATATCCTTCTAGCAACCCCCAGAATAGATGGAACTCCGTTCCAATATCCCGAGGAATTTTGGACCCATAAATATCAATTTTTGGTTTAAATGACCTAAATTTACTTAAAAAATGTGTTCCAAGCAATCGCGACCAATCCACCAGATTGCTTTCAATACCTACTCTTTGAGCGAGTCGCAATGCCCTTCTAGGAACCCTTGGAATAGATGGAACTCTATTCCAATATCCCGATGAATTTTTGACCCCCAAACCAAAAGGTTTATTTAACGAACTAAAATGGCTTAGAAATGCGTTCCAGGAAAAAATAACCAATCCACTGGGCTTTTTTCTGCCATAACACACTGTGCAAGTCCCAATATCCTCCCAGGAACCCCTTAGAGTCGATGAAACCCCATTCTGACGTCCTGCTGAATTTTTTACGCCCAAATCAGAAGTTTATATGAACAAAATTCACTTAGAAAACGCGTTTTACGCAATCACGACCAATCCACTGTATTGCTTTCTCGCCCAACTCTTTGAGCGAGTCCTATTATCCTTCTAGGAACCCCCGGAATAGATGGAACTTCGTTCTAATATCCCGATGAATTTTTGACCCATAAATCTCAAATTTTGGTTTAAATGAACTAAATTTACTTAGAAAATGTGTTTGAGGCAATCGCGACCAATCCACCGGATTGCTTTCTCTACCTACTCTTTGAGCGAGTCCCAATATCCTTCTAGCAACCCCCAAAATAGATGGAACTCCGTTCCAATATCCCGATGAATTTTTGACCACTAAATCTCAAATTTTGGTTTAAATAAACTAAATTTACTTAGAAAATGTGTTCGAGGCAATCGCGACCAATCCACCAGATTGCTTTCTCCACCAACTCTTTGAGCGAGTCCCAATATCCTTCTAGGAACCCCCGTAATAGATGGAACTCCGTTCCAATATCCCCGTGAGCTATTGACCTTCAAATCTAAAGTCTTGGTTTAATTGAACTAAATTTACTTAGAAAATGTGTTTGAGGCACTCGTGACTAATCCATCGGATTGCTTTTTCCAACAACTCCTTAAGCGAGTCCCAATATCCTTCTAGCAACCCCCAGAATAGATGGAACTCCGTTCCAATATCCCGGTGAGTTTTGAACCCATAAATCTCAAATTTTGGTTTAAATGACTTAAATTTACTTAGAAAATGTGTTTGAGGCAATCGCGACCAATCCACCGGATTGCTTTCTACACCAACTCTTTGAGCGAGTCCCAATATCCTTCTAGGAACCCCCGTAATAGATGGAACTCCGTTCCAATATCCCTGTGAACTTTTGACCCTCAAATCTAAAGTTTTGGTTTAAATGAACTAAATTTTCTTAGAAAATGTGTTTGAGGCACTCGCGACGAATCCACCGGATTGCTTTTTCCACCAACTCCTTAAGCGAGTCCCAATATCCTTCTAGCAACCCCCAGAATAGATGGAACTCCGTTCCAATATCCCGGTGAATTTTGAACCCATAAATCTCAAATTTTGGTATAAATGACCTAAATTTACTTAGAAAATGTGTTTGAGGCAATCGCGACTAATCCACCGGATTGCTTTTTCCACAAACTCCTTGAGCGAGTCCCAATATCCTTCTAGCAACCCCCAGAATAGATGGAACTCCGTTCCAATATCCCGACGAATTCTGGACCCATAAATCTCAAATTTTGGTTTAAATGACCTAAATTTACTTAAAAAATGTGTTTCATGCAATCGCGACCAATCCACCAGATTGCTTTCACCACCTACTCTTTGAGCGAGTCGCAATACCCTTCTAAGAACCCTTAGAATAGATGGAACTCTATTCCAATATCCCGATTAATTTTTGACCTCCAAACCCAAAGGTTTATTTAATGAACTAAAATGGCTTAGAAAATGCGTTCCAGGAAAAAATAACCAATCCACTGGGCTTTTTTCTGACATAACACACTGTGCAAGTCCCAATATCCTCCCAGGAACCCCGTAGAGTCGATGAAACCCCATTCTTAGGTCCTGCTGAATTTTTGACACCCAAATCAGAAGTTTATATGAACTAAATTCACTTAGAAAACGCGTTTTACGCAATCACGACCAATCCACTGGATTGCTTTCTCGTCCAACTCTTTGAGCGAGTCCTAATATGCTTCTAGGAACCCCCGGAATAGATGGAACTTCGTTCCAATATCCCGATGAATTTTTGACCCATAAATCTCAAATTTTGGTTTAAATGAACTAAATTTACTTAGAAAATGTGTTTGAGGCAATCGCGACCAATCCACCGGATTGCTTTCTCCACCTACTCTTTGAGCGAGTCCCAATATCCTTCTAGCAACCCCCAGAATATATGGAACTCCGTTCCAATATCCCGATGAATTTTTGACCACTAAATCTCAAATTTTGGTTTAAATAAACTAAATTTACTTAGAAAATGTGTTTGAGGCAATCGCGACCAATCCACCAGATTGCTTTCTCCACCAACTCTTTGAGCGAGTCCCAATATCCTTCTAGGAACCCCCGGAATAGATGGAACTCCGTTCCAATATCCCTGTGAACTTTTGACCCTCAAATCTAAAATCTTGGTTTAAATGAACTAAATTTACTTAGAAAATGTGTTTGAGGCAATCGCGACTAATCCACCGGATTGCTTTTTCCACCAACTCCTTAAGCGAGTCCCCAATATCCTTCTAGCAACCCCCAGAATAGATGGAACTCCGTTCCAATATCCCGGTGAATTTTGAACCCATAAATCTCAAATTTTGGTTTAAATGACCTAAATTTACTTAGAAAATGTGTTTGAGGCAATCGCGACTAATCCACCATATTGCTTTCTCCACCAACTCTTTGAGCGAGTCCCAATATCCTTCTAGGAACCCCCGTAATAGATGGAACTCCGTTCCAAAATCCCCGTGAACTATTGACCCTCAAATCTAAAGTCTTGGTTTAATTGAACTAAATTTACTTAGAAAATGTGTTTGAGGCACTCGCGACTAATCCACCGGATTGCTTTTTCCAACAACTCCTTAAGCGAGTCCCAATATCCTTCTAGCAACCCCCAGAATAGATGGAACTCCGTTCCAATATCCCGGTGAATTTTGAACCCATAAATCTCAAATTTTGGTTTAAATGACCTAAATTTACTTAGAAAATGTGTTTGAGGCAATCGCGACCAATCCACCGGATTGCTTTCTCCACCAACTCTTTGAGCGAGTCCCAATATCCTTCTAGGAACCCCCGTAATAGATGGAACTCCGTTCCAATATCCCTGTGAACTTTTGACCCTCAAATCTAAAATCTTGGTTTAAATGAACTAAATTTACTTAGAAAATGTGTTTGAGGCAATCGCGACTAATCCACCGGATTGCTTTTTCCACGAACTCCTTAAGCGAGTCCCAATATCCTTCTAGCAACCCCCAGAATAGATGGAACTCCGTTCCAATATCCCGGTGAATTTTGAACCCATAAATCTCAAATTTTGGTTTAAATGACCTAAATTTACTTAGAAAATGTGTTTGAGGCAATCGCGACCAATCCACCGGATTGCTTTCTCCACCAACTCTTTGAGCGAGTCCCCAATATCCTTCTAGGAACCCCCGTAATAGATGGAACTCCGTTCCAATATCCCTGTGAACTTTTGACCCTCAAATCTAAAGTCTTGGTTTAAATGAACTAAATTTACTTAGAAAATGTGTTTGAGGCACTCGCGACGAATCCACCGGATTGCTTTTTCCACCAACTCCTTAAGCGAGTCCCAATATCCTTCTAGCAACCCCCAGAATAGATGGAACTCCGTTCCAATATCCCGGTGAATTTTGAACCCATAAATCTCAAATTTTGGTATAAATGACCTAAATTTACTTAGAAAATGTGTTTGAGGCAATCGCGACTAATCCACCGGATTGCTTTTTCCACAAACTCCTTGAGCGAGTCCCAATATCCTTCTAGCAACCCCCAGAATAGATGGAACTCCGTTCCAATATCCCGACGAATTCTGGACCCATAAATCTCAAATTTTGGTTTAAATGACCTAAATTTACTTAAAAAATGTGTTTCATGCAATCGCGACCAATCCACCAGATTGCTTTCACCACCTACTCTTTGAGCGAGTCGCAATACCCTTCTAAGAACCCTTACAATAGATGGAACTCTATTCCAATATCCCGATTAATTTTTGACCTCCAAACCCAAAGGTTTATTTAATGAACTAAAATGGCTTAGAAAATGCGTTCCAGGAAAAAATAACCAATCCACTGGGCTTTTTTCTGACATAACACACTGTGCAAGTCCCAATATCCTCCCAGGAACCCCGTAGAGTCGATGAAACCCCATTCTTAAGTCCTGCTGAATTTTTCACACCCAAATCAGAAGTTTATATGAACTAAATTCACTTAGAAAACGCGTTTTACGCAATCACGACCAATCCACTGGATTGCTTTCTCGCCCAACTCTTTGAGCAAGTCCTAATATGCTTCTAGGAACCCCCGGAATAGATGGAACTTCGTTCCAATATCCCGATGAATTTTTGACCCATAAATCTCAAATTTTGGTTTAAATTAACTAAATTTACTTAAAAAATGTGTTTGAGGCAATCGCGACCAATCCACCGGATTGCTTTCTCCACCTACTCTTTGAGCGTGTCCCAATATCCTTCTAGCAACCCCCAGAATATATGGAACTCCGTTCCAATATCCCGATGAATTTTTGACCACTAAATCTCAAATTTTGGTTTAAATAAACTAAATTTACTTAGAAAATGTGTTTGAGGCAATCGCGACCAATCCACCAGATTGCTTTCTCCACCAACTCTTTGAGCGAAGTCCCAATATCCTTCTAGGAACCCTCGCAATAGATGGAACTCCGTTCCAATATCCCTGTGAACTTCTGACCCTCGAATCTAAAATCTTGGTTTAAATGAACTAAATTTACTTAGAAAATGTGTTTGAGGCAATCGCGACTAATCCACCGGATTGCTTTTTCCACCAACTCCTTAAGCGAGTCCCAATATCCTTCTAGCATCCCCCAGAATAGATGGAACTCCGTTCCAATATCCCGGTGAATTTTGAACCCATAAATCTCAAATTTTGGTTTAAATGACCTAAATTTACTTAGAAAATGTGTTTGAGGCAATCGCGACTAATCCACCAGATTGCTTTTTCCACCAACTCCTTGAGCGAGTCCCAATATCCTTCAAGCAACCCCCAGAATAGATGGAACTCCGTTCCAATATCCCGAGGAATTTTGGACCCATAAATCTCAAATTTTGGTTTAAATGACCTAAATTTACTTAAAAAATGTGTTTCATGCAATCGCGACCAATCCACCAGATTGCTTTCACCACCTACTCTTTGAGCGAGTCGCAATACCCTTCTAAGAACCCTTAGAATAGATGGAACTCTATTCCAATGTCCCGATTAATTTTTGACCTCCAAACCCAAAGGTTTATTTAATGAACTAAAATGGCTTAGAAAATGCGTTCCAGGAAAAAATAACCAATCCACTGGGCTTTTTTCTGACATAACACACTGTGCAAGTCCCAATATCCTCCCAGGAACCCCGTAGAGTCGATGAAACCCCATTCTTAGGTCCTGCTGAATTTTTGACACACCAAATCTGAAGTTTATATGAACTAAATTCACTTAGAAAATGCGTTTTTACGCAATCACGACCAATCCACTGGATTGCTTTCTCGCCCAACTCTTTGAGCGAGTCCTAATATGCTTCTAGGAACCCCCGGAATAGATGGAACTTCGTTCCAATATCCCGATGAATTTTTGACCCATAAATCTCAAATTTTGGTTTATATGAACTAAATTTACTTAGAAAATGTGTTTAAGGCAATCGCGACTAATCCACCAGATTGCTTTTTCCACCAACTCCTTGAGCGAGTCCCAATATCCTTCTAGCAACCCCCAGAATAGATGGAACTCCGTTCCAATATCGCGAGGAATTTTGGACCCATAAATCTCAAATTTTGGTTTAAATGACCTAAATTTACTTAAAAAATGTGTTTCAAGCAATCGCGACCAATCCACCAGATTGCTTTCACTACCTACTCTTTGAGCGAGTCGCAATACCCTTCTAGGAACCCTTGGAATAGATGGAACTCTATTCCAATATCCCGATGAATTTTTGACCCCCAAACCAAAAGGTTTATTTAATGAACTAAAATGGCTTAGAAAATGCGTTCCAGGAAAAAATAACCAATCCACTGGGCTTTTTTCAGCCATAACACACTGTGCAAGTCCCAATATCCTCCCAGGAACCCCGTAGGGTCGATGAAACCCCATTCTGAGGTCCTGCTGAATTTTTGACACCCTAGTCTGAAGTTTATATGAACTAAATTCACTTAGAAAACGCGTTTTACGGAATCACGACCAATCCTCTGGATTGCTTTCTCGCCCAACTCTTTGAGCGAGTCCTAATATCCTTCTAGGAACCCCCGGAATAGATGGAACTCCGTTCCAATATCCCGATGAATTTTTGACCACTAAATCTCAAATTTTGGTTTAAATAAACTAAATTTACTTAGAAAATGTGTTCGAGGCAATCGCGACCAATCCACCAGATTGCTTTCTCCACCAACTCTTTGAGCGAGTCCCAATATCCTTCTAGGAACCCCCGTAATAGATGGAACTCCGTTCCAATATCCCTGTGAACTGTTGACCCTCAAATCTAAAGTCTTGGTTTAATTGAACTAAATTTACTTAGAAAATGTGTTTGAGGCACTCGCGACTAATCCACCGGATTGCTTTTTCCACCAACTCCTTAAGCGAGTCCCAATATCCTTCTAGCAACCCCCAGAATAGATGGAACTCTGTTCCAATATCCCGGTGAATTTTGAACCCATAAATCTCAAATTTTGGTTTAAATGACCTAAATTTACTTAGAAAATGTGTTTGAGGCAATCGCGACTAATCCACCAGATTGCTTTTTGCACCAACTCCTTGAGCGAGTCCCAATATCCTTCTAGCAACCCCCAGAATAGATGGAACACCGTTCCAATATACCGAGGAATTTTGGACCCATAAATCTCAAATTTTGGTTTAAATGACCTAAATTTACTTAAAAAATGTGTTTCATGCAATCGCGACCAATCCACCAGATTGCTTTCACCACCTACTCTTTGAGCGAGTCGCAATACCCTTCTAAGAACCCTTAGAATAGATGGAACTCTATTCCAATATCCCGATTAATTTTTGACCTCCAAACCCAAAAGTTTATTTAATGAACTAAAATGGCTTAGAAAATGCGTTCCAGGAAAAAATAACCAATCCACTGGGCTTTTTTCTGACATAACACACTGTGCAAGTCCCAATATCCTCCCAGGAACCCCGTAGAGTCGATGAAACCCCATTCTTAGGTCCTGCTGAATTTTTGACACACCAAATCTGAAGTTTATATGAACTAAATTCACTTAGAAAATGTGTTTTACGCAATCACGACCAATCCACTGGATTGCTTTCTCGCCCAACTCTTTGAGCGAGTCCTAATATGCTTCTAGGAACCCCCGGAATAGATGGAACTTCGTTCCAATATCCCGATGAATTTTTGACCCATAAATCTCAAATTTTGGTTTATATGAACTAAATTTACTTAGAAAATGTGTTTGAGGCAATCGCGACCAATCCACCGGATTGCTTTCTCCACCTACTCTTTGAGCGAGTCCCAATATCCTTCTAGCAACCCCCAAAATAGATGGAACTCCGTTCCAATATCCCGATGAATTTTTGACCACTAAATCTCAAATTTTGGTTTAAATAAACTAAATTTACTTAGAAAATGTGTTCGAGGCAATCGCGACCAATCCACCAGATTGCTTTCTCCACCAACTCTTTGAGCGAGTCCCAATATCCTTCTAGGAACCCCCGTAATAGATGGAACTCCGTTCCAATATCCCTGTGAACTATTGACCCTCAAATCTAAAGTCTTGGTTTAATTGAACTAAATTTACTTAGAAAATGTGTTTGAGGCACTCGCGACTAATCCACCGGATTGCTTTTTCCACCAACTCCTTAAGCGAGTCCCAATATCCTTCTAGCAACCCCCAGAATAGATGGAACTCCGTTCCAATATCCCGGTGAATTTTGAACCCATAAATCTCAAATTTTGGTTTAAATGACCTAAATTTACTTAGAAAATGTGTTTGAGGCAATCGCGACTAATCCACCAGATTGCTTTTTCCACCAACTCCTTGAGCGAGTCCCAATATCCTTCTAGCAACCCCCAGAATAGATGGAACACCGTTCCAATATACCGAGCAATTTTGGACCCATAAATCTCAAATTTTGGTTTAAATGACCTAAATTTACTTAAAAAATGTGTTTCATGCAATCGCGACCAATCCACCAGATTGCTTTCACCACCTACTCTTTGAGCGAGTCGCAATACCCTTCTAAGAACCCTTAGAATAGATGGAACTCTATTCCAATATCCCGATTAATTTTTGACCTCCAAACCCAAAAGTTTATTTAATGAACTAAAATGGCTTAGAAAATGCGTTCCAGGAAAAAATAACCAATCCACTGGGCTTTTTTCTGACATAACACACTGTGCAAGTCCCAATATCCTCCCAGGAACCCCGTAGAGTCGATGAAACCCCATTCTTAGGTCCTGCTGAATTTTTGACACACCAAATCTGAAGTTTATATGAACTAAATTCACTTAGAAAATGCGTTTTACGCAATCACGACCAATCCACTGGATTGCTTTCTCGCCCAACTCTTTGAGCGAGTCCTAATATGCTTCTAGGAACCCCCGGAATAGATGGAATTTCGTTCCAATATCCCGATGAATTTTTGACCCATAAATCTCAAATTTTGGTTTATATGAACTAAATTTACTTAGAAAATGTGTTTAAGGCAATTGCGACTAATCCACCAGATTGCTTTTTCCACCAACTCCTTAAGCGAGTCCCAATATCCTTCTAGCAACCCCCAGAATAGATGGAACTCCGTTCCAATATTGCGAGGAATTTTGGACCCATAAATCTCAAATTTTGGTTTAAATGACCTAAATTTACTTAAAAAATGTGTTTCAAGCAATCGCGACCAATCCACCAGATTGCTTTCAATACCTACTCTTTGAGCGAGTCGCAATACCCTTCTAGGAACCCTTGGAATAGATGGAACTCTATTCCAATATCCCGACGAATTTTTGACCCCCAAACCAAAAGGTTTATTTAATGAACTAAAATGGCTTAGAAAATGCGTTCCAGGAAAAAATAACCAATCCACTGGGCTTTTTTCTGCCATAACACACTGTGCAAGTCCCAATATCCTCCCAGGAACCCCGTAGAGTCGATGAAACCCCATTCTGAGGTCCTGCTGAATTTTTGACACCCAAATCTGAAGTTTATATGAACTAAATTCACTTAGAAAACGCGTTTTACGGAATCACGACCAATCCACTGGATTGCTTTCTCGCCCAACTCTTTGAGCGAGTCCTAATATCCTTCTAGGAACCCCCGGAATAGATGGAACTTCGTTCCAATATCCCGATGAATTTTTGACCCATAAATCTCAAATTTTGGTTTATATGAACTAAATTTACTTAGAAAATGTGTTTGAGGCAATCGCGACAAATCCACCGGATTGCTTTCTCCACCTACTTTTGAGCGAGTCCCAATATCCTTCTAGCAACCCCCAAAATAGATGGAACTCCGTTCCAATATCCCGATGAATTTTTGACCACTAAATCTCAAATTTTGGTTTAAATAAACTAAATTTACTTAGAAAATGTGTTCGAGGCAATCGCGACCAATCCACCAGATTGCTTTCTCCACCAACTCTTTGAGCGAGTCCCAATATCCTTCTAGGAACCCCCGTAATAGATGGAACTCCGTTCCAATATCCCTGTGAACTATTGACCCTCAAATCTAAAGTCTTGGTTTAATTGAACTAAATTTACTTAGAAAATGTGTTTGAGGCACTCGCGACTAATCCACCGGATTGCTTTTTCCAACAACTCCTTAAGCGAGTCCCAATATCCTTCTAGCAACCCCCAGAATAGATGGAACTCCGTTCCAATATCCAGGTGAATTTTGAACCCATAAATCTCAAATTTTGGTTTCAATGACCTAAATTTACTTAGAAAATGTGTTTGAGGCAATCACGACTAATCCACCGGATTGCTTTTTCCACAAACTCCTTGAGCGAGTCCCAATACCCTTCTAAGAACTCCAGGAATAGAGGGAACTTCGTTCCAATATCACGATGAATTTTTGACCACTAAATCTCAAATTTTGGTTTAAATAAACTAAATTTACTTAGAAAATGTGTTTGAGGCAATCGCGACCAATCCACCGGATTGCTTTCTCCACCAACTCTTTGAGCGAGTCCCAATATCCTTCTAGGAACCGCCGTAATAGATGGAACTCCGTTCCAATATCCCTGTGAACTTTTGACCCTCAAATCTAAAGTTTTGGTTTAAATGAACTAAATTTACTTAGAAAATGTGTTTGAGGCACTCGCGACGAATCCACCGGATGGCTTTTTCCACCAACTCCTTAAGCGAGTCCCAATATCCTTCTAGCAACCCCCAGAATAGATGGAACTCCGTTCCAATATCCCGGTGAATTTTGAACCCATAAATCTCAAATTTTGGTTTCAATAAACTAAATTTACTTAGAAAATGTGTTTGAGGCAATCGCGACCAATCCACCGGATTGCTTTCTCCACCAACTCTTTGAGCGAGTCCCAATATCCTTCTAGGAACCGCCGTAATAGATGGAACTCCGTTCCAATATCCCTGTGAACTTTTGACCCTCAAATCTAAAGTTTTGGTTTAAATGAACTAAATTTACTTAGAAAATGTGTTTGAGGCACTCGCGACGAATCCACCGTATTGCTTTTTCCACCAACTCCTTAAGCGAGTCCCAATATCCTTCTAGCAACCCCCAGAATAGATGGAACTCCGTTCCAATATCCCGGTGAATTTTGAACCCATAAATCTCAAATTTTGGTTTGAATGACCTAAATTTACTTAGAAAATGTGTTTGAGGCAATCGCGACTAATCCACCGGATTGCTTTTTCCACAAACTCCTTGAGCGAGTCCCAATATCCTTCTAGCAACCCCCAGAATAGATGGAACTCCGTTCCAATATCCCGACGAATTCCGGACCCATAAATCTCAAATTTTGGTTTAAATGACCTAAATTTACTTAAATAATGTGTTTCATGCAATCGCGACCAATCCACCAGATTGCTTTCACCACCTACTCTTTGAGCGAGTCGCAATACCCTTCTAAGAACCCTTAGAATAGATGGAACTCTATTCCAATGTCCCGATTAATTTTTGACCTCCAAACCCAAAGGTTTATTTAATGAACTAAAATGGCTTAGAAAATGCGTTCCAGGAAAAAATAACCAATCCACTGGGGCTTTTTCTGACATAACACACTGTGCAAGTCCCAATATCCTCCCAGGAACCCCGTAGAGTCGATGAAACCCCATTCTCAGGTCCTGCTGAATTTTTGACACCCAAATCAGAAGTTTATATGAACTAAATTCACTTAGAAAATGCGTTTTACGGAATCACGACCAATCCACTGGATTGCTTTCTCGCCCAACTCTTTGAGCGAGTCCTAATATGCTTCTAGGAACCACCGGAATAGATGGAACTTCGTTCCAATATCCCGATGAATTTTTGACCCATAAATCTCAAATTTTGGTTTATATGAACTAAATTTACTTAGAAAATGTGTTTGAGGCAATCGAGACCAATCCACCGGATTGCTTTCTCCACCTACTCTTTGAGCGAGTCCCAATATCCTTCTAGCAACCCCCAGAATATATGGAACTCCATTCCAATATCCCGATGAATTTTTGACCACTAAATCTCAAATTTTGGTTTAAATAAACTAAATTTACTTAGAAAATGTGTTTGAGGCAATCGCGACCAATCCACCAGATTGCTTTCTCCACCAACTCTTTGAGCGAGTCCCAATATCCTTCTAGGAACCCCCGGAATAGATGGAACTCCGTTCCAATATCCCTGTGAACTTTTGACCCTCAAATCTAAAATCTTGGTTTAAATGAACTAAATTTACTTAGAAAATGTGTTTGAGGCAATCGCGACTAATCCACCGGATTGCTTTTTCCACCAACTCCTTAAGCGAGTCCCAATATCCTTCTAGCAACCCCCAGAATAGATGGAACTCCGTTCCAATATCCCGGTGAATTTTGAACCCATAAATCTCAAATTTTGGTTTAAATGACCTAAATTTACTTAGAAAATGTGTTTGAGGCAATCGCGACTAATCCACCAGATTGCTTTTTCCACCAACTCCTTGAGCGAGTCCCAATATCCTTCTAGCAACCCCCAGAATAGATGGAACTCCGTTCCAATATCCCGAGGAATTTTGGACCCATAAATCTCAAATTTTGGTTTAAATGACCTAAATTTACTTAAAAAATGTGTTTCATGCAATCGCGACCAATCCATCAGATTGCTTTCACCACCTACTCTTTGAGCGAGTCGCAATACCCTTCTAAGAACCCTTAGAATAGATGGAACTCTATTCCAATATCCCGATTAATTTTTGACCTCCAAACCCAAAGGTTTATTTAATGAACTAAAATGGCTTAGAAAATGCGTTCCAGGAAAAAATAACCAATCCACTGGGCTTTTTTCTGACATAACACACTGTGCAAGTCCCAATATCCTCCCAGGAACCCCGTAGAGTCGATGAAACCCCATTCTTAGGTCCTGCTGAATTTTTGACACCCAAATCTGAAGTTTATATGAATTAAATTCACTTAGAAAACGCGTTTTACGCAATCACGACCAATCCACTGGATTGCTTTCTCGCCCAACTCTTTGAGCGAGTCCTAATATGCTTCTAGGAACCCCCGGAATAGATGGAACTTCGTTCCAATATCCCGATGAATTTTTGACCCATAAATCTCAAATTTTGGTTTATATGAACTAAATTTACTTAGAAAATGTGTTTGAGGCAATCGCGACTAATCCACCAGATTGCTTTTTCCACCAACTCCTTGAGCGAGTCCCAATATCCTTCTAGCAAACCCCAGAATAGATGGAACTCCGTTCCAATATCGCGAGGAATTTTGGACCCATAAATCTCAAATTTTGGTTTAAATGACCTAAATTTACTTAAAAAATGTGTTTCAAGCAATCGCGACCAATCCACCAGATTGCTTTCAATACCTACTCTTTGAGCGAGTCGCAATACCCTTCTAGGAACTCTTGGAATAGATGGAACTCTATTCCAATATCCCGATGAATTTTTGACCCCCAAACCAAAAGGTTTATTTAATGAACTAAAATAGCTTAGAAAATGCGTTCCAGGAAAAAATAACCAATCCACTGGGCTTTTTTCTGCCATAACACACTGTGCAAGTCCCAATATCCTCCCAGGAACCCCGTAGAGTCGATGAAACCCCATTCTCAGGTCCTGCTGAATTTTTGACACCCAAATCTGAAGTTTATATGAACAAAATTCACTTAGAAAACGCGTTTTACGGAATCACGACCAATCCACTGGATTGCTTTCTCGCTGAACTCTTTGAGCGAGTCCTAATATCCTTCTAGGAACCCTCAGAATAGATGGAACTTCGTTCCAATATCCCGATGAATTTTTGACCCATAAATCTCAAATTTTGGTTTATATGAACTAAATTTACTTAGAAAATGTGTTTGAGGCAATCGCGACCAATCCACCGGATTGCTTTCTCCACCTACTCTTTGAGCGAGTCCCAATATCCTTCTAGCAACCCCCAAAATAAATGGAACTCCGTTCCAATATCCCGATGAATTTTTGACCACTAAATCTCAAATTTTGGTTTAAATAAACTAAATTTACTTAGAAAATGTGTTCGAGGCAATCGCGACCAATCCACCAGATTGCTTTCTCCACCAACTCTTTGAGCGAGTCCCAATATCCTTCTAGGAACCCCCGTAATAGATGGAACTCCGTTCTAATATCCCTGTGAACAATTGACCCTCAAATCTAAAGTCTTGGTTTAATTGAACTAAATTTACTTAGAAAATGTGTTTGAGGCACTCGCGAGTAATCCACCGGATTGCTTTTTCCAACAACTCCTTAAGCGAGTCCCAACATCCTTCTAGCAACCCCCAGAATAGATGGAACTCCGTTCCAATATCCCGGTGAATTTTGAACCCATAAATCTCAAATTTTGGTTTAAATGACCTAAATTTACTTAGAAATTTGTGTTTGAGGCAATCGCAACTAATCCACCGGATTGCTTTTTCCACAAACTCTTTGAGCGAGTCCCAATATCCTTCTAGGAACCGCCGTAATAGATGGAACTCCGTTCCAATATCCCTGTGAACTTTTGACCCTCAAATCTAAAGTCTTGGTTTAAATGAACTAAATTTACTTAGAAAATGTGTTTGAGGCACTCGCGACGAATCCACCGGATCGCTTTTTCCACAAACTCCTTGAGCGAGTCCCAATATCCTTCTAGCAACCCCCAGAATAGATGGAACTCCGTTCCAATATCACGATGAATTTTTGACCACTAAATCTCAAATTTTGGTTTAAATAAACTAAATTTACTTAGAAAATGTGTTTGAGGCAATCGCGACCAATCCACCGTATTGCTTTCTCCACCAACTCTTTGAGCGAGTCCCAATATCCTTCTAGGAACCGCCGTAATAGATGGAACTCCGTTCCAATATCCCTGTGAACTTTTGACCCTCAAATCTAAAGTCTTGGTTTAAATGAACTAAATTTACTTAGAAAATGTGTTTGAGGCACTCGCGACGAATCCACCGGATCGCTTTTTCCACAAACTCCTTGAGCGAGTCCCAATATCCTTCTAGCAACCCCCAGAATAGATGGAACTCCGTTCCAATATCCCGACAAATTCTGGACCCATAAATCTCAAATTTTGGTTTAAATGACCTAAATTTACTTAAATAATGT
Organism: Paratinospora sagittata; assembly: GCA_035771175.1. Lineage (NCBI taxonomy): Eukaryota > Viridiplantae > Streptophyta > Magnoliopsida > Ranunculales > Menispermaceae > Paratinospora > Paratinospora sagittata. The sequence continues at coordinate 15,855 of JAYMFD010003747.1, forward strand.
GTTTCATGCAATCGCGACCAATCCACCAGATTGCTTTCACCACCTACTCTTTGAGCGAGTCGCAATACCCTTCTAAGAACCCTTAGAATAGATGGAACTCTATTCCAATGTCCCGATTAATTTTTGACCACCAAACCCAAAGGTTTATTTAATGAACTAAAATTGCTTAGAAAATGCGTTCCAGGAAAAAATAACCAATCCACTGGGGCTTTTTCTGACATAACACACTGTGCAAGTCCCAATATCCTCCCAGGAACCCCGTAGAGTCGATGAAACCCAATTCTCAGGTCCTGCTGAATTTTTGACACCCAAATCAGAAGTTTATATGAACTAAATTCACTTAGAAAACGCGTTTTACGGAATCACGACCAATCCACTGGATTGCTTTCTCGCCCAACTCTTTGAGCGAGTCCTAATATGCTTCTAGGAACCCCCGGAATAGATGGAACTTCGTTCCAATATCCCGATGAATTTTTGACCCATAAATCTCAAATTTTGGTTTAAATGAACTAAATTTACTTAGAAAATGTGTTTGAGGGAATCGCGACCAATCCACCGGATTGCTTTCTCCACCTACTCTTTGAGCGAGTCCCAATATCCTTCTAGCAACCCCCAAAATATATGGAACTCCGTTCCAATATCCCGATGAATTTTTGACCACTAAATCTCAAATTTTGGTTTAAATAAACTAAATTTACGTAGAAAATGTGTTTGAGGCAATCGTGACTAATCCACCAGATAGCTTTCTCCACCAACTCTTTGAGAGAGTCCCAATATCCTTCTAGGAACCCATGGAATAGATGGAACTCCGTTCCAATATCCCTGTGAACTTTTGACCCTCAAATCTAAAATCTTGGTTTAAATGAACTAAATTTACTTAGAAAATGTGTTTGAGGCAATCGCGACTAATCCACCGGATTACTTTTTCACCAACTCCTTAAGCGAGTCCCAATATCCTTCTAGCAACCCCCAGAATAGATGGAACTCCGTTCCAATATCCCGGTGAATTTTGAACCAATAAATCTCAAATTTTGGTTTAAATGACCTAAATTTACTTAGAAAATGTGTTTGAGGCAATCGCGACTAATCCACCGGATTGCTTTTTCCACAAACTCCTTGAGCGAGTCCCAATATCCTTCTAGCAACCCCCAGAATAGATGGAACTCCGTTCCAATATCCCGACGAATTCTGGACCCATAAATCTCAAATTTTGGTTTAAATGACCTAAATTTTCTTAAAAAATGTGTTTCATGCAATCGTGACCAATCCACCAGATTGCTTTCACCACCTACTCTTTGAGCGAGTCGCAATACCCTTCGAAGAACCCCTAGAATAGATGGAACTCTATTCCAATATCCCGATGAATTTTTGACCTCCAAACCCAAAGGTTTATTTAATGAACTAAAATGGATTAGAAAATGCATTCCAGGAAAAAATAACCAATCCACTGGGCTTTTTTCTGACATAACACACTGTGCAAGTCCCAATATCCTCCCTGGAACCCCGTAGAGTCGATGAAACCCCATTCTTAGGTCCTGCTGAATTTTTGACACCCAAATCAGAAGTTTATATGAACTAAATTCACTTAGAAAATGCGTTTTACGCAATCACGACCAATCCACTGGATTGCTTTCTCGCCCAACCCTTTGAGCGAGTCCTAATATGCTTCTAGGAACCCCCGGAATAGATGGAACTTCGTTCCAATATCCCGATGAATTTTTGACCCATAAATCTCAAATTTGGGTTTCAATAAACTAAATTTACTTAGAAAATGTGTTTGAGGCAATCGCGACCAATCCACCAGATTGCTTTCTCCACCAACTCTTTGAGCGATTCCCAATATCCTTCTAGGAACCCCCGGAATAGATGGAACTCCGTTCCAATATCCCTGTGAACTTTTGACCCACAAATCTAAAATCTTGGTTTAAATGAACTAAATTTACTTAGAAAATGTGTTTGAGGCAATCGCGACTAATCCACCGGATTGCTTTTTCCACCAACTCCTTAAGCGAGTCCCAATATCCTTCTAGCAACCCCCAGAATAGATGGAACTCCGTTCCAATATCCCGGTGAATTTTGAACCCATAAATCTCAAATTTTGGTTTAAATGACCTAAATTTACTTAGAAAATGTGTTTGAGGCAATCGCGACTAATCCACCAGATTGCTTTTTCCACCAACTCCTTGAGCGAGTCCCAATATCCTTTTAGCAACCCTTAGAATAGATGGAACTCCGTTCCAATATCCCGAGGAATTTTGGACCCATAAATCTCAAATTTTGGTTTAAATGACCTAAATTTACTTAAAAAATGTGTTTCAAGCAATCGCGACCAATCCACCAGATTGCTTTCAATACCTACTCTTTGAGCGAGTCGCAATACCCTTCTAGGAACCCTTGGAATAGATGGAACTCTATTCCAATATCCCGTTGAATTTTTGACCCCCAAACCAAAAGGTTTATCTAATGAACTAAAATGGCTTAGAAAATGCGTTCCAGGAAAAAATAACCAATCCACTGGGCTTTTTTCTGCCATAACACACTGTGCAAGTCCCAATATCCTCCCAGGAACCCCGTAGAGTCGATGAAACCCCGTTCTGAGGTCCTGCTGAATTTTTGACACCCAAATCTGAAGTTTATATGAACTAAATTCACTTAGAAAATGCGTTTTACGGAATCACGACCAATTCACTGGATTGCTTTCTCGCCCAACTCTTTGATCGAGTCCTAATATCCTTCTAGGAACCCCCGGAATAGATGGAACTTTGTTCCAATATCCCGATGAATTTTTGACCCATAAATCTCAAATTTTGGTTTATATGAACTAAATTTACTTAGAAAATGTGTTTGAGGCAATCGCGACCAATCCACCGGATTGCTTTCTCCACCTACTCTTTGAGCGAGTCCCAATATCCTTCTAGCAACCCCCAAAATAGATGGAACTCCGTTCCAATATCCCGATGAATTTTTGACCACTAAATCTCAAATTTTGGTTTAAATAAACTAAATTTACTTAGGAAATGTGTTTGAGGCAATCGCGACTAATCCACCGGATTGCTTTTTCCACAAACTCCTTGAGCGAGTCCCAATATCCTTCTAAGAACTCCAGGAATAGATGGAACTTCGTTCCAATATCACGATGAATTTTTGACCACTAAATCTCAAATTTTGGTTTAAATAAACTAAATTTACTTAGAAAATGTGTTTGAGGCAATCGCGACCAATCCACCGGATTGCTTTGTCCACCAACTCTTTGAGCGAGTCCCAATATCCTTCTAGGAACCGCCGTAATAGATGGAACTCCGTTCCAATATCCCTGTGAACCTTTGACCCTCAAATCTAAAGTCTTGGTTTAAATGAACTAAATTTACTTAGAAAATGTGTTTGAGGCACTCGCGACGAATCCACTGGATTGCTTTTTCGACCAACTCCTTAAGCGAGTCCCAATATCCTTCTAGCAACCCCCAGAATAGATGGAACTCCGTTCCAATATCCCGGTGAATTTTGAACCCATAAATCTCAAATTTTGGTTAGAATGACCTAAATTTACTTAGAAAATGTGTTTGAGGCAATCGCGACTAATCCACCGGATTGCTTTTTCCACAAACTCCTTGAGCGAGTCCCAATATCCTTCTAGCAACCCCCAGAATATATCGAACTCCGTTCCAATATCCCGACGAATTCTGGACCCATAAATCTCAAATTTTGGTTTAAATGACCTAAATTTACTTAAAAAATGTGTTTCATGCAATCGCGACCAATCCACCAGATTGCTTTCACCACCTACTCTTTGAGCGAGTCGCAATACCCTTCTAAGAACCCTTAGAATAGATGGAACTCTATTCCAATGTCCCGATTAATTTTTGACCTCCAAACCCAAAGGTTTATTTAATGAACTAAAATGGCTTAGAAAATGCGTTCCAGGAAAAAATAACCAATCCACTGGGGCTTTTTCTGACATAACACACTGTGCAAGTCCCAATATCCTCCCTGGAACCCCGTAGAGTCGATGAAACCCCATTCTCAGGTCCTGCTGAATTTTTGACACCCAAATCAGAAGTTTATATGAAGTAAATTCACTTAGAAAACGCGTTTTACGCAATCACGACCAATCCACTGGATTGCTTTCTCGCCCAACTCTTTGAGCGAGTCCTAATATGCTTCTAGGAACCCCCGGAATAGATGGAACTTCGTTCCAATATCCCGATGAATTTTTGACCCATAAATCTCAAATTTTGGTTTAAATGAACTAAATTTACTTAGAAAATGTGTTTGAGGCAATCGCGACCAATCCACCGGATTGCTTTCTCCACCTACTCTTTAAGCGAGTCCCAATATCCTTCTAGCAACCCCCAGAATATATGGAACTCCGTTCCAATATCCCGATGAATTTTTGACCACTAAATCTCAAATTTGGGTTTCCATAAACTAAATTTACTTAGAAAATGTGTTTGAGGCAATCGCGACCAATCCACCAGATTGCTTTCTCCGCCAACTCTTTGAGCGAGTCCCAATATCCTTCTAGGAACCCTTGGAATAGATGGAACTCTATTCCAATATCCCGATGAATTTTTGACCCCCGAACCAAAAGGTTTATTTATTGAACTAAAATGGCTTAGAAAATGCGTTCCCGGAAAAAATAACCAATCCACTGGGCTTTTTTCTGCCATAACACACTGTGCAAGTCCCAATATCCTCCCAGGAACCCCGTAGAGTCGATGAAACCCCATTCTGAGGTCCTGCTGAATTTTTGACACCCAAATCTGAAGTTTATATGAACAAAATTCACTTAGAAAACGCCTTTTACGGAATCACGACCAATCCACTAGATTACTTTCTCGCCCAACTCTTTGAGCGAGTCCTAATATCCTTCTAGGAACCCCCGGAATAGATGGAACTTCGTTCCAATATCCCGATGAATTTTTGACCCATAAATCTCAAATTTTGGTTTATATGAACTAAATTTACTTAGAAAATGTGTTTGAGGCAATCGCGACCAATCCACCGGATTGCTTTCTCCACCTACTCTTTGAGCGAGTCCCAATATCCTTCTAGCAACCCCCACAATAGATGGAACTCCGTCCCAATATCCCGATGAATTTTTGACCACTAAATCTCATATTTTGGTTTAAATAAACTAAGTTTACTTAGAAAATGTGTTTGAGGCAATCGCGACCAATCCACCAGATTGCTTTCTCCACCATCTCTTTGAGCGAGTCCCAATATCCTTCTAGGAACCCCCGTAATAGATGGAACTCCGTTCCAATATCCCTGTGAACTTTTGACCCTCAAATCTAAAATCTTGGTTTAAATGAACTAAATTTACTTAGAAAATGTGTTTGAGGCAATCGCGACTAATCCACCGGATTGCTTTTTCCACCAACTCCTTAAGCGAGTCCCAATATCCTTCTAGCAACCCCCAGAATAGATGGAACTCCGTTCCAATATCCCGGTGAATTTTGAACCCATAAATCTCAAATTTTGGTTTAAATGACCTAAATTTACTTAGAAAATGTGTTTGAGGCAATCGCGACTAATCCACCGGATTGCTTTTTCCACAAACTCCTTGAGCGAGTCCCAATATCCTTCTAGCAACCCCCAGAATAGATGGAACTCCGTTCCAATATCCCGACGAATTCTGGACCCATAAATCTCAAATTTTGGTTTAAATGACCTAAATTTACTTAAAAAATGTGTTTCATGCAATCGCGACCAATCCACCAGATTGCTTTCACCACCTACTCTTTGAGCGAGTCGCAATACCCTTCGAAGAACCCTTAGAATAGATGGAACTCTATTCCAATATCCCGATGAATTTTTGACCTCCAAACCCAAAGGTTTATTTAATGAACTAAAATGGCTTAGAAAATGCGTTCCAGGAAAAAATAACCAATCCACTGGGGCTTTTTCTGACATAACACACTGTGCAAGTCCCAATATCCTCCCAGGAACCCCGTAGAGTCGATGAAACCCCATTCTTAGGTCCTGCTGAATTTTTGACACCCAAATCAGAAGTTTATATGAACTAAATTCACTTAGAAAACGCGTTTTACGCAATCACGACCAATCCACTGGATTGCTTTCTCGCCCAACTCTTTGAGCGAGCCCTAATATGCTTCTAGGAACCCCCGGAATAGATGGAACTTCGTTCCAATATCCCGATGAATTTTTGACCCATAAATCTCAAATTTTGGTTTAAATGAACTAAATTTACTTAGAAAATGTGTTTGAGGCAATCGCGACCAATCCACCGGATTGCTTTCTCCACCTACTGTTTGAGCGAGTCCCAATATCCTTCTAGCAACCCCCTAGAATATATGGAACTCCGTTCCAATATCCCGATGAATTTTTGACCACTAAATCTCAAATTTTGGTTTAAATAAACTAAATTTACGTAGAAAATGTGTTTGAGGCAATCGCGACCAATCCACCAGATTGCTTTCTCCACCAACTCTTTGAGCGAGTCCCAATATCCTTCTAGGAACCCCCGGAATAGATGGAACTCCGTTCCAATATCCCTGTGAACTTTTGACCCTCAAATCTAAAATCTTGGTTTAAATGAACTAAATTTACTTAGAAAATGTGTTTGAGGCAATCGCGACTAATCCACCGGATTGCTTTTTCCACCAACTCCTTAAGCGAGTCCCAATATCCTTCTAGCAACCCCCAGAATAGATGGAACTCCGTTCCAATATCCCGGTGAATTTTGAACCCATAAATCTAAAATTTTGGTTTAAATGACCTAAATTTACTTAGAAAATGTGTTTGAGGCAATCCCGACTAATCCACCGGATTGCTTTTTCCACAAACTCCTTGAGCGAGTCTCAATATCCTTCTAGCAACCCCCAGAATAGATGGAACTCCGTTCCAATATCCCGACGAATTCTGGACCCATAAATCTCAAATTTTGGTTTAAATGACCTAAATTTACTTAAAAAATGTGTTTCATGCCATCGCGACCAATCCACCAGATTGCTTTCACCACCTACTCTTTGAGCGAGTCGCAATACCCTTCGAAGAACCCTTAGAATAGATGGAACTCTATTCCAATATCCCGATGAATTTTTGACCTCCAAACCCAAAGGTTTATTTAATGAACTAAAATGGCTTAGAAAATGCGTTCCAGGAAAAAATAACCAATCCACTGGGCTTTTTTCTGACATCACACACTGTGCAAGTCACAATATCCTCCCAGGAACCCCGTAGAGTCGATGAAACCCCATTCTTAGGTCCTGCTGAATTTTTGACACCCAAATCAGAAGTTTATATGAACTAAATTCACTTAGAAAATGCGTTTTACGCAATCACGACCAATCCACTGGATTGCTTTCTCGCCCAACTCTTTGAGCGAGTCCTAATATGCTTCTAGGAACCCCCGGAATATATGGAACTTCGTTCCAATATCCCGATGAATTTTTGACCCATAAATCTCAAATTTTGGTTTAAATGAACTAAATTTACTTAGAAAATGTGTTTGAGGCAATCGCGACCAATCCACCGGATTGCTTTCTCCCCCTACTCTTTAAGCGAGTCCCAATATCCTTCTCGCAACCCCTAGAATATATGGAACTCCGTTCCAATATCCCGATGAATTTTTGACCACTAAATCTCAAATTTGGGTTTCAATAAACTAAATTTACTTAGAAAATGTGTTTGAGGCAATCGCGACCAATCCACCAGATTGCTTTCTCCACCAACTCTTTGAGCGAGTCCCAATATCCTTCTAGGAACCCTTGGAATAGATGGAACTCTATTCCAATATCCCGATGAATTTTTGACCCCCAAACCAAAAGGTTTATTTAATGAACTAAAATGGCTTAGAAAAGGCGTTCCAGGAAAAAATAACCAATCCACTGGGCTTTTTTCTGCCATAACACACTGTGCAAGTCCCAATATCCTCCCAGGAACCCCGTAGAGTCGATGAAACCCCATTCTGAGGTCCTGCTGAATTTTTGACACCCAAATCTGAAGTTTATATGAACAAAATTCACTTAGAAAACGCCTTTTACGGAATCACGACCAATCCACTAGATTACTTTCTCGCCCAACTCTTTGAGCGAGTCCTAATATCCTTCTAGGAACCCCCGGAATAGATGGAACTTCGTTCCAATATCCCGATGAATTTTTGACACATAAATCTCAAATTTTGGTTTATATGAACTAAATTTACTTAGAAAATGTGTTTGAGGCAATCGCGACCAATCCACCGGATTGCTTTCTCCACCTACTCTTTGAGCGAGTCCCAATATCCTTCTAGCAACCCCCACAATAGATGGAACTCCGTCCCAATATCCCGATGAATTTTTGACCACTAAATCTCATATTTTGGTTTAAATAAACTAAGTTTACTTAGAAAATTTGTTTGAGGCAATCGCGACCAATCCACCAGATTGCTTTCTCCACCAACTCTTTGAGCGAGTCCCAATATCCTTCTAGGAACCCCCGGAATAGATGGAACTCCGTTCCAAGATCCCTGTGGACTTTTGACCCTCAAATCTAAAATCTTGGTTTAAATGAACTAAATTTACTTAGAAAATGTGTTTGAGGCAATCGCGACTAATCCACCGGATTGCTTTTTCCACCAACTCCTTAAGCGAGTCCCAATATCCGTCTAGCAACCCCCAGAATAGATGGAACTCCGTTCCAATATCCCGGTGAATTTTGAACCCATAAATCTCAAATTTTGGTTTAAATGACCTAAATTTACTTAGAAAATGTGTTTGAGGCAATCACGACTAATCCACCGGATTGCTTTTTCCACCAACTCCTTGGGCGAGTCCCAATATCCTTCTAGCAACCCCCAGAATAGATGGAACTCCGTTCCAATATCCCGAGGAATTTTGGACCCATAAATCTCAAATTTTGGTTTTAATGACCTAAATTTACTTAAAAAATGTGTTTCAAGCAATCGCGACCAATCCACCAGATTGCTTTCAATACCTACTCTTTGAGCGAGTCGCAATACCCTTCTAGGAACCCTTGGAATAGATGGAACTCTATTCCAATATCCCGATGAATTTTTGACCCCCAAACCAAAAGGTTTAATTAATGAACTAAAATGGCTTAAAAATGCGTTCCAGGAAAAAATAACCAATCCACTGGGCGTTTTTCTGCCATAACACACTGTGCAAGTCCCAATATCCTCCCAGGAACCCCGTAGAGTCGATGAAACACCATTCTGAGGTCCTGCTGAATTTTTGACACCCAAATCAAAAGTTTATATGAACTAAATTCACTTAGAAAACGCGTTTTACGCAATCACGACCAATCCACTGGATTGCTTTCTCGCCCAACTCTTTGAGCGAGTCCTAATATCCTTCTAAGAACCCCCGGAATAGATGGAACTTCGTTCCAATATCCCGATGAATATTTGACCCATAAATCTCAAATTTTGGTTTAAATGAACTAAATTTACTTAGAAAATGTGTTTGAGGCAATCGCAACCAATCCACCGGATTGCTTTCTCCACCTACTATTTGAGCGAGTCCCAATATCCTTCTAGCAACCCCCAGAATAGATGGAACTCCGTTCCAATATCCCGATGAATTTTTGACCAGTAAATCTCAAATTTTGGTTTAAATAAACTAAATTTACTTAGAAAATGTGTTTGAGGCAATCGCGACTCATCCACCAGATTGCTTTCTCCACCAACTCTTTGAGCGAGTCCCAATATCCTTCTAGGAACCCCCGGAATAGATGGAACTCCGTTCCAATATCCCTGTGAGCTTTTGACCCACAAATCTAAAATCTTGGTTTAAATGAACTAAATTTACTTAGAAAATGTGTTTGAGGCACTCGCGACTAATCCACCGGATTGCTTTTTCCACCAACTCCTTAAGCGAGTCCCAATATCCTTCTAGCAACCCCCAGAATAGATGGAACTCCGTTCCAATATCCCGGTGAATTTTGAACCCATAAATCTCAAATTTTGGTTTAAATAACCTAAATTTACTTAGAAAATGTGTTTGAGGCAATCGCGACCAATCCACAAGATTGCTTTCTCCACCAACTCTTTGAGCGAGTCCCAATATCCTTCTAGGAACCCCCGGAATAGATGGAACTCCGTTCCAATATCCCTGTGAACTTTTGACCCTCAAATCTAAAATCTTGGTTTAAATGAACTAAATTTACTTATAAAATGTGTTTGAGGCAATCGCGACTAATCCACCGGATTGCTTTTTCCACCAACTCCTTAAGCGAGTCCCAATATCCTTCTAGCAACCCCCAGAATAGATGGAACTCCGTTCCAATATCCCGGTGAATTTTGAACCCATAAATCTCAAATTTTGGTTTAAATGACCTAAATTTACTTAGAAAATGTGTTTGAGGCAATCGCGACTAATCCACCGGATTGCTTTTTCCACAAACTCCTTGAGCGAGTCCCAATATCCTTCTAGCAACCCCCAGAATAGATGGAACTCCGTTCCAATATCCCGACGAATTCTGGACCCATAAATCTCAAATTTTGGTTTAAATGACCTAAATTTACTTAAAAAATGTGTTTCATGCAATCGCGACCAATCCACCAGATTGCTTTCACCACCTACTCTTTGAGCGAGTCGCAATACCCTTCGAAGAACCCTTAGAATAGATGGAACTCTATTCCAATATCCCGATGAATTTTTGACCTCCAAACCCAAAGGTTTATTTAATGAACTAAAATGGCTTAGAAAATGCGTTCCAGGAAAAAATAACCAATCCACTGGGGCTTTTTCTGACATAACACACTGTGCAAGTCCCAATATCCTCCCAGGAACCCCGTAGAGTCGATGAAACCCCATTCTTAGGTCCTGCTGAATTTTTGACACCCAAATCAGAAGTTTATATGAACTAAATTCACTTAGAAAACGCGTTTTACGCAATCACGACCAATCCACTGGATTGCTTTCTCGCCCAACTCTTTGAGCGAGTCCTAATATGCTTCTAGGAACCCCCGGAAAAGATGGAACTTCGTTCCAATATCCCGATGAATTTTTGACCCATAAATCTCAAATTTTGGTTTAAATGAACTAAATTTACTTAGAAAATGTGTTTGAGGCAATCGCGACCAATCCACCGGATTGCTTTCTCCACCTACTGTTTGAGCGAGTCCCAATATCCTTCTAGCAACCCCCTAGAATATATGGAACTCCGTTCCAATATCCCGATGAATTTTTGACCACTAAATCTCAAATTTTGGTTTAAATAAACTAAATTTACGTAGAAAATGTGTTTGAGGCAATCGCGACCAATCCACCAGATTGCTTTCTCCACCAACTCTTTGAGCGAGTCCCAATATCCTTCTAGGAACCCCCGGAATAGATGGAACTCCGTTCCAATATCCCTGTGAACTTTTGACCCTCAAATCTAAAATCTTGGTTTAAATGAACTAAATTTACTTAGAAAATGTGTTTGAGGCAATCGCGACTAATCCACCGGATTGCTTTTTCCACCAACTCCTTAAGCGAGTCCCAATATCCTTCTAGCAACCCCCAGAATAGATGGAACTCCGTTCCAATATCCCGGTGAATTTTGAACCCATAAATCTCAAATTTTGGTTTAAATGACCTAAATTTACTTAGAAAATGTGTTTGAGGCAATCGCGACTAATCCACCGGATTGCTTTTTCCACAAATTCCTTGAGCGAGTCCCAATATCCTTCTAGCAACCCCCAGAATAGATGGAACTCCGTTCCAATATCCCGATGAATTTTTGACCACTAAATCTCAAATTTTGGTTTAAATAAACTAAATTTACTTAGAAAATGTGTTTGAGGTAATCGCGACCAATCCACAAGATTGCTTTCTCCACCAACTCTTTGAGCGAGTCCCAATATCCTTCTAGGAACCCCCGGAATAGATGGAACTCCGTTCCAATATCCCTGTGAACTTTTGACCCTCAAATCTAAAATCTTGGTTTAAATGAACTAAATTTACTTATAAAATGTGTTTGAGGCAATCGCGACTAATCCACCGGATTGCTTTTTCCACCAACTCCTTAAGCGAGTCCCAATATCCTTCTAGCAACCCCCAGAATAGATGGAACTCCGTTCCAATATCCCGGTGAATTTTGAACCCATAAATCTCAAATTTTGGTTTAAATGACCTAAATTTACTTAGAAAATGTGTTTGAGGCAATCGCGACTAATCCACCGGATTGCTTTTTCCACAAACTCCTTGAGCGAGTCCCAATATCCTTCTAGCAACCCCCAGAATAGATGGAACTCCGTTCCAATATCCCGACGAATTCTGGACCCATAAATCTCAAATTTTGGTTTAAATGACCTAAATTTACTTAAAAAATGTGTTTCATGCAATCGCGACCAATCCACCAGATTGCTTTCACCACCTACTCTTTGAGCGAGTCGCAATACCCTTCGAAGAACCCTTAGAATAGATGGAACTCTATTCCAATATCCCGATGAATTTTTGACCTCCAAACCCAAAGGTTTATTTAATGAACTAAAATGGCTTAGAAAATGCGTTCCAGGAAAAAATAACCAATCCACTGGGGCTTTTTCTGACATAACACACTGTGCAAGTCCCAATATCCTCCCAGGAACCCCGTAGAGTCGATGAAACCCCATTCTTAGGTCCTGCTGAATTTTTGACACCCAAATCAGAAGTTTATATGAACTAAATTCACTTAGAAAACGCGTTTTACGCAATCACGACCAATCCACTGGATTGCTTTCTCGCCCAACTCTTTGAGCGAGTCCTAATATGCTTCTAGGAACCCCCGGAATAGATGGAACTTCGTTCCAATATCCCGATGAATTTTTGACCCATAAATCTCAAATTTTGGTTTAAATGAACTAAATTTACTTAGAAAATGTGTTTGAGGCAATCGCGACCAATCCACCGGATTGCTTTCTCCACCTACTGTTTGAGCGAGTCCCAATATCGTTCTAGCAACCCCCCAGAATATATGGAACTCCGTTCCAATATCCCGATGAATTTTTGACCACTAAATCTCAAATTTTGGTTTAAATAAACTAAATTTACGTAGAAAATGTGTTTGAGGCAATCGCGACCAATCCACCAGATTGTTTTCTCCACCAACTCTTTGAGCGAGTCCCAATATCCTTCTAGGAACCCCCGGAATAGATGGAACTCCGTTCCAATATCCCTGTGAACTTTTGACCCTCAAATCTAAAATCTTGGTTTAAATGAACTAAATTTACTTAGAAAATGTGTTTGAGGCAATCGCGACTAATCCACCGGATTGCTTTTTCCACCAACTCCTTAAGCGAGTCCCAATATCCTTCTAGCAACCCCCAGAATAGATGAAACTCCGTTCCAATATCCCGGTGAATTTTGAACCCATAAATCTCAAATTTTGGTTTAAATGACCTAAATTTACTTAGAAAATGTGTTTGAGGCAATCGCGACTAATCCACCGGATTGCTTTTTCCACAAACTCCTTGAGCGAGTCCCAATATCCTTCTAGCAACCCCCAGAATAGATGGAACTCCGTTCCAATATCCCGACGAATTCTGGACCCATAAATCTCAAATTTTGGTTTAAATGACCTAAATTTACTTAAAAAATGTGTTTCATGCAATCGCGACCAATCCACCAGATTGCTTTCACCACCTACTCTTTGAGCGAGTCGCAATACCCTTCGAAGAACCCTTAGAATAGATGGAACTCTATTCCAATATCCCGATGAATTTTTGACCTCCAAACCCAAAGGTTTATTTAATGAACTAAAATGGCTTAGAAAATGCGTTCCAGGAAAAAATAACCAATCCACTGGGCTTTTTTCTGACATCACACACTGTGCAAGTCACAATATCCTCCCAGGAACCCCGTAGAGTCGATGAAACCCCATTCTTAGGTCCTGCTGAATTTTTGACACCCAAATCAGAAGTTTATATGAACTAAATTCACTTAGAAAACGCGTTTTACGCAATCACGACCAATCCACTGGATTGCTTTCTCGCCCAACTCTTTGAGCGAGTCCTAATATGCTTCTAGGAACCCCCGGAATATATGGAACTTCGTTCCAATATCCCGATGAATTTTTGACCCATAAATCTCAAATTTTGGTTTAAATGAACTAAATTTACTTTGAAAATGTGTTTGAGGCAATCGCGACCAATCCACCGGATTGCTTTCTCCACCTACTCTTTAAGCGAGTCCCAATATCCTTCTAGCAACCCCCAGAATATATGGAACTCCGTTCCAATATCCCGATGAATTTTTGACCACTAAATCTCAAATTTGGGTTTCAATAAACTAAATTTACTTAGAAAATGTGTTTGAGGCAATCGCGACCAATCCACCAGATTGCTTTCTCCACCAACTCTTTGAGCGAGTCCCAATATCCTTCTAGGAACCCTTGGAATAGATGGAACTCTATTCCAATATCCCGATGAATTTTTGACCCCCAAACCAAAAGGTTTATTTAATGAACTAAAATGGCTTAGAAAATGCGTTCCAGGAAAAAATAACCAATCCACTGGGCTTTTTTCTGCCATAACACACTGTGCAAGTCCCAATATCCTCCCAAGAACCCCGTAGAGTCGATGAAACCCCATTCTGAGGTCCTGCTGAATTTTTGACACCCAAATCTGAAGTTTATATGAACAAAATTCACTTAGAAAACGCCTTTTACGGAATCACGACCAATCCACTAGATTACTTTCTCGCCCAACTCTTTGAGCGAGTCCTAATATCCTTCTAGGAACCCCCGGAATAGATGGAACTTCGTTCCAATATCCCGATGAATTTTTGACCCATAAATCTCAAATTTTGGTTTATATGAACTAAATTTACTTAGAAAATGTGTTTGAGGCAATCGCGACCAATCCACCGGATTGCTTTCTCCACCTACTCTTTGAGCGAGTCCCAATATCCTTCTAGCAACCCCCACAATAGATGGAACTCCGTCCCAATATCCCGATGAATTTTTGACCACTAAATCTCATATTTTGGTTTAAATAAACTAAGTTTACTTAGAAAATGTGTTTGAGGCAATCGCGACCAATCCACCAGATTGCTTTCTCCACCAACTCTTTGAGCGAGTCCCAATATCCTTCTAGGAACCCCCGGAATAGATGGAACTCCGTTCCAAGATCCCTGTGGACTTTTGACCCTCAAATCTAAAATCTTGGTTTAAATGAACTAAATTTACTTAGAAAATGTGTTTGAGGCAATCGCGACTAATCCACCGGATTGCTTTTTCCACCAACTCCTTAAGCGAGTCCCAATATCCGTCTAGCAACCCCCAGAATAGATGGAACTCCGTTCCAATATCCCGGTGAATTTTGAACCCATAAATCTCAAATTTTGGTTTAAATGACCTAAATTTACTTAGAAAATGTGTTTGAGGCAATCACGACTAATCCACCGGATTGCTTTTTCCACCAACTCCTTGGGCGAGTCCCAATATCCTTCTAGCAACCCCCAGAATAGATGGAACTCCGTTCCAATATCCCGAGGAATTTTGGACCCATAAATCTCAAATTTTGGTTTTAATGACCTAAATTTACTTAAAAAATGTGTTTCAAGCAATCGCGACCAATCCACCAGATTGCTTTCAATACCTACTCTTTGAGCGAGGCGCAATACCCTTCTAGGAACCCTTGGAATAGAAGGAACTCTATTCCAATATCCCGATGAATTTTTGACCCCCAAACCAAAAGGTTTAATTAATGAACTAAAATGGCTTAAAAATGCGTTCCAGGAAAAAATAACCAATCCACTGGGCTTTTTTCTGCCATAACACACTGTGCAAGTCCCAATATCCTCCCAGGAACCCCGTAGAGTCGATGAAACACCATTCTGAGGTCCTGCTGAATTTTTGACACCCAAATCAAAAGTTTATATGAACTAAATTCAATTAGAAAATGCGTTTTACGCAATCACGACCAATCCACTGGATTGCTTTCTCGCCCAACTCTTTGAGCGAGTCCTAATATCCTTCTAAGAACCCCCGGAATAGATGGAACTTCGTTCCAATATCCCGATGAATATTTGACCCATAAATCTCAAATTTTGGTTTAAATGAACTAAATTTACTTAGAAAATGTGTTTGAGGCAATCGCAACCAATCCACCGGATTGCTTTCTCCACCTACTATTTGAGCGAGTCCCAATATCCTTCTAGCAACCCCCAGAATAGATGGAACTCCGTTCCAATATCCCGATGAATTTTTGACCAGTAAATCTCAAATTTTGGTTTAAATAAACTAAATTTACTTAGAAAATGTGTTTGAGGCAATCGCGACTAATCCACCAGATTGCTTTCTCCACCAACTCTTTGAGCGAGTCCCAATATCCTTCTAGGAACCCCCGGAATAGATGGAACTCCGTTCCAATATCCCTGTGAACTTTTGACCCACAAATCTAAAATCTTGGTTTAAATGAACTAAATTTACTTAGAAAATGTGTTTGAGGCACTCGCGACTAATCCACCGGATTGCTTTTTCCACCAACTCCTTAAGCGAGTCCCAATATCCTTCTAGCAACCCCCAGAATAGATGGAACTCCGTTCCAATATCCCGGTGAATTTTGAACCCATAAATCTCAAATTTTGGTTTAAATAACCTAAATTTACTTAGAAAATGTGTTTGAGGCAATCGCGACTAATCCACCGGATTGCTTTTTCCACAAATTCCTTGAGCGAGTCCCAATATCCTTCTAGCAACCCCCAGAATAGATGGAACTCCGTTCCAATATCCCGATGAATTTTTGACCACTAAATCTCAAATTTTGGTTTAAATAAACTAAATTTACTTAGAAAATGTGTTTGAGGTAATCGCGACCAATCCACAAGATTGCTTTCTCCACCAACTCTTTGAGCGAGTCCCAATATCCTTCTAGGAACCCCCGGAATAGATGGAACTCCGTTCCAATATCCCTGTGAACTTTTGACCCTCAAATCTAAAATCTTGGTTTAAATGAACTAAATTTACTTAGAAAATGTGTTTGAGGCAATCGCGACTAATCCACCGGATTGCTTTTTCCACAAATTCCTTGAGCGAGTCCCAATATCCGTCTAGCAACCCCCAGAATAGATGGAACTCCGTTCCAATATCCCGGTGAATTTTTGACCACTAAATCTCAAATTTGGGTTTCAATAAACTAAATTTACTTAGAAAATGTGTTTGAGGCAATCGCGACCAATCCACCAGATTGCTTTCTCCACCAACTCTTTGAGCGAGTCCCAATATCCTTCTAGGAACCCTTGGAATAGATGGAACTCTATTCCAATATCCCGATGAATTTTTGACCCCCAAACCAAAAGGTTTATTTAATGAACTAAAATGGCTTAGAAAATGCGTTCCAGGAAAAAATAACCAATCCACTGGGCTTTTTTCTGCCATAACACACTGTGCAAGTCCCAATATCCTCCCAGGAACCCCGTAGAGTCGATGAAACCCCATTCTGAGGTCCTGCTGAATTTTTGACACCCAAATCTGAAGTTTATATGAACAAAATTCACTTAGAAAACGCCTTTTACGGAATCACGACCAATCCACTAGATTACTTTCTCGCCCAACTCTTTGAGCGAGTCCTAATATCCTTCTAGGAACCCCCGGAATAGATGGAACTTCGTTCCAATATCCCGATGAATTTTTGACCCATAAATCTCAAATTTTGGTTTATATGAACTAAATTTACTTAGAAAATGTGTTTGAGGCAATCGCGACCAATCCACCGGATTGCTTTCTCCACCTACTCTTTGAGCGAGTCCCAATATCCTTCTAGCAACCCCCACAATAGATGGAACTCCGTCCCAATATCCCGATGAATTTTTGACCACTAAATCTCATATTTTGGTTTAAATAAACTAAGTTTACTTAGAAAATGTGTTTGAGGCAATCGCGACCAATCCACCAGATTGCTTTCTCCACCAACTCTTTGAGCGAGTCCCAATATCCTTCTAGGAACCCCCGGAATAGATGGAACTCCGTTCCAAGATCCCTGTGGACTTTTGACCCTCAAATCTAAAATCTTGGTTTAAATGAACTAAATTTACTTAGAAAATGTGTTTGAGGCAATCGCGACTAATCCACCGGATTGCTTTTTCCACCAACTCCTTAAGCGAGTCCCAATATCCGTCTAGCAACCCCCAGAATAGATGGAACTCCGTTCCAATATCCCGGTGAATTTTGAACCCATAAATCTCAAATTTTGGTTTAAATGACCTAAATTTACTTAGAAAATGTGTTTGAGGCAATCACGACTAATCCACCGGATTGCTTTTTCCACCAACTCCTTGGGCGAGTCCCAATATCCTTCTAGCAACCCCCAGAATAGATGGAACTCCGTTCCAATATCCCGAGGAATTTTGGACCCATAAATCTCAAATTTTGGTTTTAATGACCTAAATTTACTTAAAAAATGTGTTTCAAGCAATCGCGACCAATCCACCAGATTGCTTTCAATACCTACTCTTTGAGCGAGTCGCAATACCCTTCTAGGAACCCTTGGAATAGATGGAACTCTATTCCAATATCCCGATGAATTTTTGACCCCCAAACCAAAAGGTTTAATTAATGAACTAAAATGGCTTAAAAATGCGTTCCAGGAAAAAATAACCAATCCACTGGGCTTTTTTCTGCCATAACACACTGTGCAAGTCCCAATATCCTCCCAGGAACCCCGTAGAGTCGATGAAACACCATTCTGAGGTCCTGCTGAATTTTTGACACCCAAATCAAAAGTTTATATGAACTAAATTCACTTAGAAAACGCGTTTTACGCAATCACGACCAATCCACTGGATTGCTTTCTCGCCCAACTCTTTGAGCGAGTCCTAATATCCTTCTAAGAACCCCCGGAATAGATGGAACTTCGTTCCAATATCCCGATGAATATTTGACCCATAAATCTCAAATTTTGGTTTAAATGAACTAAATTTACTTAGAAAATGTGTTTGAGGCAATCGCAACCAATCCACCGGATTGCTTTCTCCACCTACTATTTGAGCGAGTCCCAATATCCTTCTAGCAACCCCCAGAATAGATGGAACTCCGTTCCAATATCCCGATGAATTTTTGACCAGTAAATCTCAAATTTTGGTTTAAATAAACTAAATTTACTTAGAAAATGTGTTTGAGGCAATCGCGACTAATCCACCAGATTGCTTTCTCCACCAACTCTTTGAGCGAGTCCCAATATCCTTCTAGGAACCCCCGGAATAGATGGAACTCCGTTCCAATATCCCTGTGAACTTTTGACCCACAAATCTAAAATCTTGGTTTAAATGAACTAAATTTACTTAGAAAATGTGTTTGAGGCACTCGCGACTAATCCACCGGATTGCTTTTTCCACCAACTCCTTAAGCGAGTCCCAATATCCTTCTAGCAACCCCCAGAATAGATGGAACTCCGTTCCAATATCCCGGTGAATTTTGAACCCATAAATCTCAAATTTTGGTTTAAATAACCTAAATTTACTTAGAAAATGTGTTTGAGGCAATCGCGACTAATCCACCGGATTGCTTTTTCCACAAATTCCTTGAGCGAGTCCCAATATCCTTCTAGCAACCCCCAGAATAGATGGAACTCCGTTCCAATATCCCGATGAATTTTTGACCACTAAATCTCAAATTTTGGTTTAAATAAACTAAATTTACTTAGAAAATGTGTTTGAGGTAATCGCGACCAATCCACAAGATTGCTTTCTCCACCAACTCTTTGAGCGAGTCCCAATATCCTTCTAGGAACCCCCGGAATAGATGGAACTCCGTTCCAATATCCCTGTGAACTTTTGACCCTCAAATCTAAAATCTTGGTTTAAATGAACTAAATTTACTTAGAAAATGTGTTTGAGGCAATCGCGACTAATCCACCGGATTGCTTTTTCCACCAACTCCTTAAGCGAGTCCCAATATCCTTCTAGCAACCCCCAGAATAGATGGAACTCCGTTCCAATATCCCGGTGAATTTTGAACCCATAAATCTCAAATTTTGGTTTAAATGACCTAAATTTACTTAGAAAATATGTTTGAGGCAATCGCGACTAATCCATCGGATTGCTTTTTCCACCAACTCCTTGAGCGAGTCCCAATATCCTTCTAGCAACCCCCAGAATAGATGGAACTTCGTTCCAATATCCCGAGGAATTTTGGACCCATAAATCTCAAATTTTGGTTTAAATGACCTAAATTTACTTAAAAAATGTGTTTCAAGCAATCGCGACCAATCCACCAGATTGCTTTCAATACCTACTCTTTGAGCGAGTCGCAATACCCTCCTAGGAACCCTTGGAATAGATGGAACTCTATTCCAATATCCCGATGAACTTTTGACCCCCAAACCAAGAGGTTTATTTAATGAACTAAAATGGCTTAGAAAATGCGTTCCAGGAAAAAATAACCAATCCACTGGGCTTTTTTTTGCCATAACACACTGTGCAAGTCCCAATATCCTCCCAGGAACCCCGTAGAGTCGATGAAACCCCATTCTGAGGTCCTGCTGAATTTTTGACACCCAAATCAGAAGTTTATATGAACAAAATTCACTTAGAAAACGCGTTTTACGCAATCACGACCAATCCACTGGATTGCTTTCTCGCCCAACTCTTTGAGCGAGTCCCAATATCCTTCTAGGAACCCCCGTAATAGATGGAACTCCGTTCCAATATCCCTGTGAACTTTTGACCCTCAAATCTAAAATCTTTGTTTAAATGAACTAAATTTACTTAGAAAATGTGTTTGAGGCACTCGCGACTAATCCACCGGATTGCTTTTTCCACCAACTCCTTAAGCGAGTCCCAATATCCTTCTAGCAACCCCCAGAATAGATGGAACTCCGTTCCAATATCCCGGTGAATTTTGAACCCATAAATCTCAAATTTTGGTTTAAATGACCTAAATTTACTTAGAAAATGTGTTTGAGGCAATCGCGACTAATCCACCGGATTGCTTTTTCCACAAACTCCTTGAGCGAGTCCCAATATCCTTCTAGCAACCCCCAGAATAGATGGAACTCCGTTCCAATATCCTGACGAATTCTGGACCCATAAATCTCAAATTTTGGTTTAAATGACCTAAATTTACTTAAAAAATTTGTTTCATGCAATCGCGACCAATCCACCAGATTGCTTTCACCACCTACTCTTTGAGCGAGTCGCAATACCCTTCTAAGAACCCTTGGAATAGATGGAACTCTATTCCAATATCCCGATGAATTTTTGACCCCCAAACCCAAAGGTTTATTTAATGAACTAAAATGGCTTAGAAAATGCGTTCCAGGAAAAAATAATCAATCCACTGGGCTTTTTTCTGACATAACACACTGTGCAAGTCCCAATATCCTCCCAGGAACCCCGTAGAGTCGATGAAACCCCATTCTTAGGTCCTGCTGAATTTTTGACACCCAAATCAGAATTTTATATGAACTAAATTCAATTAGAAAACGCGTTTTACGCAATCACGACCAATCCACTGGATTGCTTTCTCGCCCAACTCTTTGAGCGAGTCCTAATATACTTCTAGGAACCCCCGGAATAGATGGAACTTCGTTCCAATATCCCGATGAATTTTTGACCCATAA
The DNA here is from genome assembly GCA_035771175.1 of Paratinospora sagittata. Lineage (NCBI taxonomy): Eukaryota > Viridiplantae > Streptophyta > Magnoliopsida > Ranunculales > Menispermaceae > Paratinospora > Paratinospora sagittata. The sequence goes on from JAYMFD010003747.1 coordinate 37,342, forward strand.
ATCTCAAATTTTGGTTTAAACGAACTAAATTTACTTAGAAAATGTGTTTGAGGCAATCGCGACCAATCCACCGGATTGCTTTCTCCACCTACTCTTTGACCGAGTCCCCATATCCTTCTAGCAACCCCCAGAATATATGGAACTCCGTTCCAATATCCCGATGAATTTTTGACCACTAAATCTCAAATTTTGGTTTAAATAAACTAAATTTACTTAAAAAATGTGTTTGAGGGAATCGCGACCAATCCACCAAATTGCTTTTTCCACCAACTCCTTAAGCGAGTCCCAATATCCTTCTAGCAACCCCAGAATAGATGGAACTCCGTTCCAATATCCCGATGAATTTTTGACTACTAAATCTCAAATTTTGGTTTAAATAAACTAAATTTACTTAAAAAATGTGTTTGAGGCAATCGCGACCAATCCACCACATTGCTTTCTCCACCAACTCTTTGAGCGAGTCCCAATATCCTTCTAGGAACCCCCGGAATAGATGGAACTCCGTTCCAATATCCCTGTGAACTTTTGACCTTCAGATCTAAAATCTTGGTTTAAATGAACTAAATTTACTTAGAAAATGTGTTTGAGGCAATCGCGACTAATCCACCGGATTGCTTTTTCCACCAACTCCTTAAGCGAATCCCAATATCCTTCTAGCAACCCCTAGAATAGATGGAACTCCGTTCCAATTTCCCGGTGAATTTTGGACCCATAAATCTCAAATTTTGGTTTAAATGACCTAAATTTACTTAGAAAATGTGTTTGAGGCAATCGCGACTAATCCACCAGATTGCTTTCTCCACCTACTCTTTGAGCGAGTCCCAATATCCTTCTAGGAACCCTCGGAATAGATGGAATTTGGTTCCAATATCCAAGTGAATTTTTTACCCTTAAACCCAAAGGTTTATTTAATCAACTAAAATGGCTTACAAAATGCGTTTCTAGAAAAGATAACCAATCCACTGGGTTTTTTTCTACTATAACACATTGTGCAAGTCCCAATATCCTCCCAGGAACCCCGTAGAGTCGATGAAACCTCATTCTGAGGTCCTGTTTAATTTTTGACACCCAAATCATAAGTTTATATGAACGAAATTCACTTAGAAAACGTGTGTTATGCAATCGCGACCAATCCACCGTATTGCTTTCGCGCACAACTCTTTGAGCGAGTCCCAATATCCTTCTAGGAACCCCCGGAATAGATGGAACTCGGTTCCAATATGCCCGTGAACTTTTGACCCTCAAATCTAAAATCTTGGTTTAAATGAACTAAATTTACTTAGAAAATGTGTTTGAGGCAGTCGCGACTAATCCACCGGATTGTTTTTTCCCCCAACTCCTTGATCGAGTCCCAATATCCTTCTAGCAACCCCCATAATAGATGGAACTCCGTTCCAATATCCCGGTGAATTTTGGACCCATAAATCTCAAATTTTAGTTTAAATGACCTAAATTTACTTAGAAAATGTGTTTGAGGCAATCGCAACTAATCCACCGGATTGCTTTTTCCACCAACTCCTTGAGTGAGTCCCAATATCCTTCTAGCAATCCCCAGAATAGATGGAACTCCGTTCCAATATCCCGGTGAATTTTGAACCCATAAATCTCAAATTTTGGTTTAAATGACCTAAATTTACTTAGAAAATGTGTTTGAGGCAATCGCGACTAATCCACCGGATTGCTTTTTCCACCAACTCCTTAAGTGAGTCCCAATATCCTTCTAGCAACCCCCAGAATAGATGGAACTCCGTTCCGATATCCCGAGGAATTTTGGACCCATAAATCTCAAATTTTGGTTTAAATGACCTAAATTTACTTAAAAGATGTGTTTCAAGCAATCGTGACAAATCCACCAGATTGCTTTCAATACCTACTCTTTGAGCGAGTCGCAATACCCTTCTAGGAACCCTTAGAATAGATGGAACTCTATTCCAATATCCCGATGAATTTTTGACCCACAAACCAAAAGGTTTATTTAATGAACTAAAATGGCTTAGAAAATGCGTTCCAGGAAAAAATAATCAATCCACTGGGCTTTTTTCTGACATAACACACTGTGCAAGTCCCAATATCCTCCCAGGAACCCCGTAGAGTCGATGAAACCCCATTCTTAGGTCCTGCTGAATTTTTGACGCCCAAATCAGAAGTTTATATGAACTAAATTCACTTAGAAAACGCGTTTTACGCAATCACGACCAATCCACTGGATTGCTTTCTCGCCCAACTCTTTGAGCGAGTCCTAATATACTTCTAGGAACCCCCGGAATAGATGGAACTTCGTTCCAATATCCCGATGAATTTTTGACCCATAAATCTCAAATTTTGGTTTAAACGAACTAAATTTACTTAGAAAATGTGTTTGAGGCAATCGCGACCAATCCACCGGATTGCTTTCTCCACCTACTCTTTGACCGAGTCCCCATATCCTTCTAGCAACCCCCAGAATATATGGAACTCCGTTCCAATATCCCGATGAATTTTTGACCACTAAATCTCAAATTTTGGTTTAAATAAACTAAATTTACTTAAAAAATGTGTTTGAGGGAATCGCGACCAATCCACCAAATTGCTTTTTCCACCAACTCCTTAAGCGAGTCCCAATATCCTTCTAGCAACCCCAGAATAGATGGAACTCCGTTCCAATATCCCGGTGAATTTTGGACCCATAAATCTCAAATTTTGGTTTAAATGACCTAAATTTACTTAGAAAATGTGTTTGAGGGAATCGCGACTAATCCACCGGATTGCTTTCTCCACCTACTCTTTGAGCGAGTCCAAATATCCTTCTAGGAACCCTCGGAATAGATGGAATTTGGTTCCAATATCCCAGTGAATTTTTTACCCTTAAACCCAAAGGTTTATTTAATAAACTAAAATGGCTTACAAAATGCGTTTCAG